>JAOWBW010000072.1:221916-304070 GCA_026119855.1 Campanula takesimana
CTTTCATTTATTAATCTATACTAACAATTACATTTAAGAGAAATAAATGAGAATTAAAATCTAGTTTGAAATGTTGGAAGATAACCTTGACCAAATTTCAATGGTGAAGTGGCCTTTTAGGTCATGTTATCTTTTATGGGGGATATCATACACATTAAAGAGATAAAAGATGAAGAAAGCAAACAAAAAGTTTATTTAAGAAAAGATGAGGAGAATTAATAAAATAAGAACAATATTTTAGAAAAATAGGATGAACATCGTACCTATGCTTAAAGAGAGAAAGAGCCAAATTGCCTATAGTAAGGACCCTTGAAAATGGACTTATGTGTTTTGTGATTGTCTTTGAGTCAAGAACCGTTGGTTTTATTTTAAGGTGGAATGAAGGGGTATTTATAGGTGTACGGGGAGTGCTTGATCTCACAAAGATTGTTTTTCCCCGGATCAAGCAAATGAGTAATGGTCAAGGGGGTTACAAATCAGAAAAGGAGGGGAAAATGGCAAAATCTGAGATTCTGGAAGCGGGAGGCGCGTGCCTTTGACCCCCCCCCCCCCACGGTAGGTGCACGCCTCCCACATAAGGGGCCAAAGGCATGCTCATTCGGCCTCCAGAAAACTCTTATTTTAACCCAAAAGTTGGTCCCGTTATGTAGTTAAGCCTTGAAACTGATGAAATCAGTCAGAAACTTAACGAACATCACAAAAGTCAACCAAAACAAAGTAAACAAATACTCAAGGTTGACTTTGTTACTTATTAAATTCCAAGACTAACGGAGTCAGTGGGGAATTTAACGAAAAGTAACAAAAGTTAACAAAAATTAATAAAAGTTAACAGAAAAAGAGTAAAACAAAGACTGTGTATGCAATCGGGACATGAAAGGTTCAAGACCCAACCTGAGTCACATGAGAGTTAGACTATATATCAAGAGGAATTGACAAAGGATTAAATAGCAAGTGGGGTTAAGGGTGACTTGTTTTTTAGAGCCGAGAGGAAAGTCAGGACGGTATAGGTTTATTACAGAGTGAGACTACTCAGGAGATTTACTTAGAATCCACCTTCGCTGCTTCCTAAGTCCTCTCATTTTTCATCATTTTCATTTCACGGAGTAGTTGTTGGAACGTGTGTGTATTGTTTTTTCACAAATTGGTTTTGTGTAGTAAAATTTATATATATAATTTTGTGCATGTCGGTTTCCTACTAGTGGATTGTTGCAAGAGCAGTCATTAGTCGTGTTGTACTGGAATTCAGATTTACCTGAATTCGCTATAGGTAAGAGCGAATTCATTAAAGGAATCACTATTGCAATAGTGAATTCATCTTGTTTATTATAAATTGGTAAATTATGTAACTATGTAGAATTTGTTGCGATTGACAACAAGTTTAATTTAGTAAAATATTTGGTAAATTGATCATTTTATAAATGAAAATTGTTAAAATTTAGTTTTCGAAAATATAAAAAACAATTAGTAAAATATAAAGTCGCTAGTCACAGTACTGGAATTTAATTAAACACGAACTTAATTAGTTGAGCCAATTGCAATTTAGTTACATGTCTTTTACATTTTGTTGCAATTTGTTATCCAATATGTAGATGTACAAATCCGATTCCTGAGTTTGTTAATTTGTTACAATATGATGTAAAAATGGATGTAGTATTAAAAATCCAACGAATTTTGTGTCATGTTCACACATGACATTTAAAGGGGTGTATTGGTGTTTTTGCAAGGCACGAGATACAAACATGACATATTAAGGGTAAATTTATCATTTTTTAGGCATTTAGTGGGTAAAAATATAATTCATTAAATAATGTACACCAAAAGAAAAATTCCCCACAACCCTACCTACCTCTACCCTCCCCATCCTAAATTGCAGATCAATCCCCCTCCTCCCTCATCTCCGTCTCTCTTTTCCTCTCTCCTGTTGGAAAAATGTGAAGGAAATGAGTATTTTCCTTAATTTTGTGTATTAATTAATTGATAAATAATTTGTCGAATGACAAAGTTGTTAGTGGGTTTGTGTTCTACTCCGTGAGAACATTGAGATAATGTATTCATTTGTCCAATTTGGTATTGGGATGAATAAGATATGAAGGCTCAAAGTTGGTGGGTTGAAATGGGGATATGGAAATTATCCCACATTGGAAAGAAATGTAAAGGGAAGCTTGTATAAAGGCTTGAGCACTTGACTAGTGTTCAAGCTTGTATGGCATAGAGGCTCTCTCTCGCGCGCAGGGGGGTGCAAATCATGGACCCAATTTGGCTTGCGAGGTCCGAACTCATGTGTGCACGCGACCTGCGGACACGAATGTAGCGCCAATTTGGCTTGTCCGTGCGAGCTCACCTTTTGCTTAATTTTTTGATCTTTACAGGCAAAATTTTTGCCCAGAAACAGATTCATCTCATCTGAATGGAATGCCAACTGAAGAGCCATCCTTTATCTTATCTCAGATTTAATTAAGGATTATGTTTATCCTTTGTTTTTGGCTCTTGAAACTGTTCTCCGAGTAGTATAAATAGAGCACAAATCAGTGCAGAAAAGACACAGAAAGAAATCACATTTTTCAGCAATCTCTCACACCCTCTCCTTGTTGTATTTTGTCATTCATTCTTTGGCCTCCTCTTGCATCTGCATTGTGGTGATACTGTCCAGGCACAAACTCAATTCGCCGGAATCTCTTGGTGCGGAGAAGCATCCGGTTCGTGCGAGAGATCCTGGGAGACTAGCGTCCAAAGACATCCTCAAGCACTCACGTGAGGGGGCGAATAAGTCTTAAGGACAGTGTGTACTTACACACGGCTCGGCACAAACAAAGCAATCAGTTTACTCTTGTTTATTCATTTAAGTTTAATTTTGTTTATTATATATTCTGTATTTTAGAGTTCCTTTTTGCAGAATTTTTCCTAACATCTCCATCTCCGAATCCATTCCCTCCTCTCCCATCTCCGACGACCCCCTTCCCTTTATATTCCCCAGCTCCAGTTTTGTTCTCTTTCCATCTCTCCATCTACCTCCATCCATGAAAGAAAAGCCTCAATTTCATTCTCCCCACATCTCCGACCATCCCCACCCATTTCGTTCTCTCTCTCTCTCTCTCTCCCTATCTTTGACCTCCTCCACCCATTTCGTTCCCATCTCTCTTCAATTCTGTTCTCTCTCTCTCTCTCTCTCTCTTCATCTCAGGCATTATCTCTGGTTTGTTCGTGTGTGTGTGTATGTGCAGATCAACATATTTGTGTAGATATGATAAGTTCGTGTGTGTGTGCGTTTCTATGTGTAACTATACAAATATGACGTGTGGTGGTGAAGGTCATAAGGCTGCTACTTGCAGGATGCCTAAGAAAACTCGTGAGGCAAACATGGTGGAAGATATCTCAAGGGAGGTTTCTGAGATGCACCTTGCGGCGGTAATATCCGAGGTGAATTTGGTGGATTCAAACCCAAACCAGTGGTGGATTGACACCGGGGCAACTAGACATGTGTGTTCCAATAAGGACATGTTTAGTACTTTCGAAGCCTTTGAGAATGGTGAAAAGCTGTTTATGGGGAATTCTGCTACTTCTGACATTAAGGGTCAAGGCAAAGTAGTTCTGAAGATGACTTCCAGGAAAGAACTGACTCTCAACAATGTTCTTTATGTTCCTGAGATCAGAAAGAACTTGGTGTCTGGTTCGCTTTTGAACAAACACGGATTTCGTCTTGTGTTTGAGTCTGATGTTGTGACTTTGTCCAAGAATGGGATGTTTGTGGGAAAAGGCTATGTAACGAATGGGTTGTTTAAACTCAGTGTAATGGTTGTTAAGCGAAAGGCTAATGAATGAACAAATCTTCCGTTTACTTGCTTGAGTCTTCCAATTTGTGGCATGGTAGACTAGGACATGTTAATTATGATACTTTGCGTAGATTAATTAACTTGAATTGCATTCCAAAGTTCAAAGTCGATTGCAAACATAAGTGTGAAATTTGTGTGGAAGCAAAATTAACAAGAGGTTCATTCCATTCAATTGAAAGAAATTGTGAACCTCTAGAGTTAGTTCAGACAGACTTATGTGACTTTAAGTCAACACAAACAGAGAGTGGCAATAAGTACTTCATAACTTTTATCGATGATAGTACAAAGTATTGCTATGTGTATCTCCTCAAAAGTAAAGATGAGGCAGTAGAGAAGTTTGTTCTCTATAAAAATGAAGTTGAGAATCAACTTAACCGGAAAATAAAGGTGCTAAGAAGTGACCGTGGTGGAGAATATGAATCTCCATTTGAAGCAATTTGTGCTCAACATGGAATCAAACATGTAACCACGGCACCTTATATGTCACGACCCGAAAACCCGTCTCTATTTTCTTAGTAGTAAATATTTATTTATTTATTTATTTGCTTATTTATTTATCTATTTAAATATTTACGTGTGCATTTATATCTCATAATATTTTTGTGCCTAGAATTTTAATTGATTATTTATGCTAGTGTAGAATTATTGGGTCTTAGTTGTTAGTGGGGAAAATTGGGTTTATGTGTTAGTAGGGCTAGAGGGGGCCTAGGTGTAACATTTTGAAAATAATTCTAACTACTCCCTCCCTCTCCCTCACCTTCTCCCTCACTCTCCAGCACTCTCACACACACACACACACACACACTCAATCTCTCTCTCTCCATTGTTGTGAAAAAGGTAAGTTTCTCCCTCTCATTTTCCTTCATTTTGATCATCTTCCTCCCTCTATTTCTTATTGCTCATTTTATGAAAAATGTCTAGATCGTCGATAGGATCGTATAGAGCTAAGAAATTTCGAATTCCGTCATCTTTCATAAATTCCAAGTAAGTTACTTTTCCCCCATTTTTATGCTAAAATGTTCATCACTAGTTTGAATGATGCTTTATTTATATATATGATGTTTTGGTTGAGTTTAGAATTTATTTGGATTTTGGCTAAATTTGTGATAATATGAATGTTGGGGTTAAATTTTAGTTTGGGTTGATAGATGATGTTATTTAGGTCCCTTACAAGTTTATATGTTGTTTTGGGTTCATTGTTATGCTTGTTAGAAGTGTTGGAGTTAATGGGTTGTGAAATGGTAAGGAAGTGTCAAACCCAGCTGAAACTCTACCCAGTTCATCGACCGAGCGCCCGCCCGGGTTGAGCCAGGCGCCCGCCCACCTGGCCAATTTCCTTCGACCAACCTTCTGCCCATAGTGAGCGCCCGCCTGACTAATAGCGAGCCCGCCCGCCCCCTGTTTCTGGAAATCTTCCTTTTGATTGTTTAAGACTAGGTTGCATCCTTAGTCTAAGTTTTACTATTCTAATTAACTTAAGTTAACATCGTGGAATACCTTATTGTTCGGAATTGGTTCCTTTGCGAACAAATGTGATGTGGAAATTGATCAATTATTGTTGGGAATGTTGGAACACTTGTATGATGTGTTGTTGGTTTAATTGATCTGTTATGGTGGTTATTTGATATGGTTCCCTACTTGGAATCATTAGTTGTTTATTTAAGCTAGTATTTATTACTTAGCATTTATTTGAAAGTCCAGCTGGTTAATTGTGTTCGAGTCAGGCAATGGATAATGCTATAATAGCACAATCCAAGTCCAGTATAGCATCGCCCATTGGTCCTTCTTTCCTCATCCAGATTGGCCTTGGTTGGGATGAGCTAGCTCCTTTGGTGAGTATTCTAGCTAGTCGTTTTGGGTATGACTCTGTGTCATTTCCCTTGTCCTTTGTGACATGTTACATTGTTATGGTTTCGGTACCGGGGTTTTCTCTTCATCTATTATGCTACTATGAAGATGGTTTGATTGGTTACTGGTTGAAGCTGCGCAGCGATCCTTATTATGTTCTATCAGTTTGGGAAACCTTGGCTAATATCCTTTGTTACTTGTTTATTTCCGCTGCCATATGTTAACTGTTACTTGATACGTGCTATATGAGATTTATTACTGTTATTGCATCTTGGCATGTCATGTAGTTGCATTAGTAACTTATTGAGATTTATCTCACCCCCTTTCTTTTATCTTGTTTCTCCCTAACCCCCCCCCCCAGGAGGAAAGGAATAGGACTCACTGATCACGAGGAGGACGTCGAGAGGGTTTGCGACTTTTGGGCAGGTGGTTATTTGGTTTACATTACTTAAATGTAAAACCTTTTGGGAATAGTATTACCGACAATGACGTCATTAAGAAGTGGTAAAATCTTGTATTTTTGGTGTAAGCTTGTGGAGCTTATACTAGTTGCATTTTATTGCTGTTAAAAATGGACCTCTAAAACCTTGTGTTACATCTTTTGGTATTAAAGAGGAATTTTTATCTTCTGTATTTTGGTGTTTAATAATTAAGTCGACGTCCGGCTGGCGAGCTCCCGGCCCGCGGGGTCGGGGACGCCACAGTTGGTATCAGAGCTATGGTTTAGCTCTAAGTTAAGAATAGGTGGACTAGAAAGACCTAGGAGGGTAGTTGTGTTCGGAGTGAGTAACGGTTGATGTTTTATGCAGGTAATTGTTCAAAATGGCTAGACGAAGAGCTGGCGAAGGTCCCAGTGGGAATCCGAATCATAACGATCTACGGGAAGAAAAACGTGCGATGTTTCAGGGTATGTTTGAAGTGGCTATGAAAGCAATTCATGATCAAGGGCTGAGAGAGGAACATGTAGCACCTCCACGATACGGGTTGGAGCAGTTCTTGAAGTTGAAACCGATTGAGTACGATGGTGAACCTGATGTGAAAAAGGCTGAAATGTGGATTGAGTCGATGGAGAAGATTTATGATGTCTTTGGTTGCACGGATGAGGATAGGGTTCGGTTTGCGGCGTATAAGCTAGTTGGGGCTGCTGAACATTGGTGGAAGGCACTTAAGGCAAGTTGGGATGCGACTCTTGTACCTTATACTTGGGAATTGTTTGTGTTGAAATTCAAGGAACACTTCATTCCTTTGGTTGATCAGAATAGGAAGGAGATTGAGTTCCTAAATTTGGAGCAGGGCTTGTTGGCCGTAGCTCAATACTCGGCTAAGTTCACAGAATTATCTAGGTATTGTGACTACCTTATGAGGACTGAAGAGCAGAAGGCAATGAGGTTTATCAGAGGCTTGAGGACAGCTATCAGGACTCAACTTATAGCCCAGAGAATTCAACTTTTTCAGGATGCGGTGGACCGTGCCTACTTGATAGAGCAAGATATCGGAGAGCAAAAGAGAAAGACCGAGGTGGTCAACACAGGTAAACAAGGAGGTCAGAGCAGAACTCAACCACAACAACGTTCAGATAACCGAGGTAATTCAGGAAGACATTCTCAGTTCAGAGGGCAACCAGTACTAAGGAATCCGGGCACTACTCCAGGGAATCAGGGGAATCAAAACAGGAGGCTCTATGCCTATTGTCAGAAGGAAGGACATTCGGAGGATCGGTGTTGGAAGAAGCAAGGAAAGTGTATTAATTGCGGTCAGTCGGGGCACTTTGTGAAGGATTGTCTGAGGTTTAAGGGTCTGCCATCGGGAAGTGGAGCGGGTACCGCTCAAGGTCAGAAGAGAGATGCAACGGGGAAGCCTAAGGTTCAAGGAAGATTTTTTGCTATGAACCAGCAGCAGGCTGCTGATGATCCTTCAGTGATAGGAGGTATTGTTTCTGTGTCTAGTGTGAGCGCTCGTGCATTAGTAGATCCAGGATCATCGCATTCTTACATATCTGTGCAATTTGCTTCTTTGCTAAATGCTTCATCTGAGTCCTTACCTTATGTGCTAGAGGTGTCAACTCCTATGGGAGAGTGTTTAGTAACTGATAAAGTGTTTCGTGCTTGTGATGTGCTTATTTGTGGTCATGTCTTATGTGCGGACTTGGTAGTTCTTCCGATACAAGACTTTGATGTTATTTTGGGTATGGATTGGCTGAGTAATATCATGCTTCAGTCGATTGTCGTAGGAAGGTCGTTAATTTTTCTATCCCTGATGTGCCTAAGTTTGTTTTTGAGGCTATTCCTTTGAGTAAAAATATCCGTATAATTTCTTATGTGAAAGCTAGGAGATTATTGCATCGTGGTTGTGAGGGTTATTTGGCTAGTGTGCTAGATACCAAGAAAGAATCACCTGGGTTAGAGAGTGTTCGGGTAGTTAGAGAATTTCTTGATGTTTTCTCTTCAGAGTAAAATATGCCTCCCGATAGAGAGATAGAGTTCTGTATAGATCTATTACCAGGTACAACTCCGATTTCGAAAGCACCTTATAGAATGGCTCCAGCAGAGTTGAAAGAATTGAAGGTCCAGTTACAGAAGTTGCTTGATAGAGGATTTATTCAGCTTAGTGTTTCACCGTGGGGAGCACCTGTCCTGTTTGTAAGGAAGAAAGATGGTTCGTTGAGGTTGTGTATTGATTACAGGAAGTTGAATCAGGTAACGGTGAAGAACAAGTATCCTCTACCGCATATTGATGATTTGTTCGATCAACTTCAAGGGTCAGTGGTATTCTCTAAACTTGATTTGAGGAGTGGGTACCATCAGTTGAGAATTCGATCGGAAGACATTCCGAAGACTGCTTTTCGCACCCGATACGGTCATTATGAGTTCTTGGTTATGCCGTTTGGGTTGACTAACGCGACTGCCGTATTTATGGACTTGATGAACAGGATTTTCCATCCTTATCTTGATATGTTCGTAGTGGTCTTCATTGATGATATCCTTGTCTATTCTAAATCTCGAGAAGAGCACGAGCAACATTTGAGAACAGTCTTATCAGTACTCGCAAAGGAACAGTTATTCGCGAAGTTTAGTAAGTGTGAATTTTGGCTCGAAAAAGTTTCATTTCTGGGTCATGTTATTTCGAAAGATGGGATTTCTGTAGATCCTTCGAAGATAGAAGCTATTGTTGATTGGAAGAGACCCGATACAGTGACTGAGATCAGGAGTTTTCTGGGGTTAGCCGGGTACTACAGGAGGTTTATAGAAGGGTTTTCGCGGATTGCTACACCATTGACTCAGTTGACCCGAAAGATGTTCCGTTTGAGTGGATTGAAAAATGTAACAACAGTTTTGAGGAGTTGAAGAAGAGGTTGACTACTGCACCGATTTTGACATTGCCTAATGGGAACAATGACCTAGTGATTTATAGTGATGCATCGAAGGAAGCTTGGGTTGTGTTTTAATGCAGAATGGGAAAGTGATCGCGTATGCTTCGAGGAAGTTGAGTCCGAGTGAACAGAATTATCCTACTCACGACATGGAATTGGCGGCTATTGTATTTGCTCTTCATAAGTGGAAGAATTACCTTTACGGGGCAAAGTTTGAGATTTTCACGGATCACAAGGGTTTGAAGTACCTCTTCTCCCAGAAGGAACTGAATAACCGACAGCGTAGATGGATGGAACTTTTGAAGGATTATGATTGTAAAATATCTTATCATCTGGGGAAGGCGAATGTTGTAGCCGATGCAATTAGTAGAAAATCTTATGTGGCTTCGATGATGGTTCGAGAGTGGAAAATGCTTGAGGATGTTCAAGACTGGTGTCCTCGTGAATCGAGATATGGGGCTATTTTTGCGAACATTAGGGTATCTCCAACCCTAATTCAGAGAATAAAGGAAGCTCAGAGAGAAGATCCAGAGTTAGTGAAAGTAATGGGTAAAATGAAGGAGAAGAACTTCGATGATTTTTCTATTAGCTCGAATGGAGTGTTGACTTTTCGTGGACGGTTGTGTGTGCCCAATGTTGATGGGATAAAGAGGCAAGTTTTAGATGAGGGTCATAAATCGAGATATACTATTCATCCCGGTAGTACGAAGATGTACCAAAATTTGAAACAACATTTCTGGTGGAACAATATGAAGAGGGAAATAGCTGAGTATGTATCGAAGTGTTTAACTTGTCAGCAGGTCAAGCTGAGCATCAGAGACCCGCAGGACTACTTCAGCCATTAGAGGTTCCGGAGTGGAAATGGGAACATGTGACTATGGATTTCATTACGGGACTACCTCGTACCCGTAGGAAGTATGATAGTGTTTGGGTGATCGTGGATAGACTAACCAAGAGTGCTGATTTCTTACCGATTGATATTAGATACTCGATGGAAAAGCTTTCGACCCTTTATATTAATGAGATTGTGAAATTGCATGGGGTTCCGGTTAGCATTGTGTCAGATCGTGACCCGAGGTTTACTTCTAGATTCTGGAGAGCGTTACAGGCAGCCTTGGGTACAAATTTGAGATTCAGTACAGCTTTTCACCCTCAGACCGACGGTCAATCCGAGAGGATTATTCAGATTTTAGAAGACATGTTACGAGCTTGTTCGATAGACTTTTCTGATTCTTGGGATATGCACTTACCCTTAGTGGAATTTTCTTATAATAACAGTTATCAGGCTAGCATCGAGATGGCTCCTTATGAGGCTTTGTATGGTAGAAAGTGTAGATCACCTATCTGTTGGGATGAGATCGGGGAAGTGAAGATATGGGGTATTGATTTGATTCAGGATTCAGTTGAGAAAGTCAGAGTTATTCGGGATCGATTGAAGACAGCCCAGAGTCGACAAAAGAGCTATGCGGATCATCGAAGATGGGATCTTAACTTTCAGACGGAGACTTTGTATTTTTGAAGGTATCTCCGAAGGTGGGTATTCGAAGGTTTGGGAAGAAGGGTAAATTGGCTCCGAGGTTTATTGGACCGTTTGAGATTTTGGGAAAAATGGGGCTTCTTGCTTATCGACTTGCGTTGCCATATTCTCTAGACCGATTGCGTAACGTCTTTCATGTTTCTATGCTTCGGAAGTATTTGCATGATCTATCTCACGTGTTACCGAGGGTACCTGAGGATATCGAGCCTGACATGTCATATGAGGAACGACCGGTTCAGATTCTTGATACCAAAGTGCAAGAGTTAAGGAATAAAAGCATTGCGTTGGTTAGATTGCTATGGAGGAATCACAAGATCGAAGAATCAACGTGGGAGCTTCGAGAAGAGATAGAGAGGAAATATCCGTGGCTTTTTGTTTCGGGTGAGTACCTTTAAAATTCGGGTCGAATATTCTTTAAAGAGGAGTGAATGTCACGACCCGAAAACCCGTCTCTATTTTCTTAGTAGTAAATATTTATTTATTTATTTATTTGCTTATTTATTTATCTATTTAAATATTTACGTGTGCATTTATATCTCATAATATTTTTGTGCCTAGAATTTTAATTGATTATTTATGCTAGTGTAGAATTATTGGGGCTTAGTTGTTAGTGGGGAAAATTGGGTTTATGTGTTAGTAGGGCTAGAGGGGGCCTAGGTGTAACATTTTGAAAATAATTCTAACTACTCCCTCCCTCTCCCTCACCTTCTCCCTCACTCTCCAGCACTCACACACACACACACACACACACACTCAATCTCTCTCTCTCCATTGTTGTGAAAAGGTAAGTTTCTCCCTCTCATTTTCCTTCATTTTGATCATCTTCCTCCCTCTATTTCTTATTGCTCATTTTATGAAAAATGTCTAGATCGTCGATAGGATCGTATAGAGCTAAGAAATTTCGAACTCCGTCATCTTTCATAAATTCCAAGTAAGTTACTTTTCCCCCATTTTTATGCTAAAATGTTCATCACTAGTTTGAATGATGCTTTATTTATATATATGATGTTTTGGTTGAGTTTAGAATTTATTTGGATTTTGGCTAAATTTGTGATAATATGAATGTTGGGGTTAAATCTTAGTTTGGGTTGATAGATGATGTTATTTAGGTCCCTTACAAGTTTATATGTTGTTTTGGGTTCATTGTTATGCTTGTTAGAAGTGTTGGTGTTAATGGGTTGTGAAATGGTAAGGAAGTGTCAAACCCAGCTGAAATTCTACCCAGTTCGTCGACCGAGCGCCCGCCCGGGTTGAGCACGGCGCCCGCCCACCTGGCCAATTTCCTTCGACCAACCTTCTGCCCATAGTGAGCGCCCGCCTGACTAATAGCGAGCGCCCGCCCGCCCCCTGTTTCTCTGGAAATCTTCCTTTTGATTGTTTAAGACTAGGTTGCATCCTTAGTCTAAGTTTTACTATTCTAATTAACTTAAGTTAACATCGTGGAATACCTTATTGTTCGGAATTGGTTCCTTTGCGAACAAATGTCATGTGGAAATTGATCAATTATTGTTGGGAATGTTGGAACACTTGTATGATGTGTTGTTGGTTTAATTGATCTGTTATGGTGGTTATTTGATATGGTTCCCTACTTTGGAATCATTAGTTGTTTATTTAAGCTAGTATTTATTACTTAGCATTTATTTGAAAGTCCAGCTGGTTAATTGTGTTCGAGTCAAGCAATGGATAATGCTATAATAGCACAATCCAAGTCCAGTATAGCATCGCCCATTGGTCCTTCTTTCCTCATCCAGATTGGCCTTAGTTGGGATGATCTAGCTCCTTTGGTGAGTATTCTAGCTAGTCGTTTTGGGTATGACTCTGTGTCATTTCCCTTGTCCTTTGTGACATATTACATTGTTATGGTTCCGGTACCGGGGTTTTCTCTTCAGCTATTATGCTACTATGAAGATGGTTTGATTGGTTACTGGTTGAAGCTGCGCAGCGATCCTTATTATGTTCTATCAGTTTGGGAAACCTTGGCTAATATCCTTTGTTACTTGTTTATTTCCGCTGCCATATGTTAACTGTTACTTTCTACGTGCTATATGAGATTTATTACTGTTATTGCATCTTGCCATGTCATGTAGTTGCATTAGTAACTTATTGAGATTTATCTCACCCCCTTTATTTTATCTTGTTTTTCCTTAATCCCCCCCCCAGGAGGAAAGGAATAGGACTCGCTGATCACGAGGAGGACGTCGAGAGGGTTTGCGACTTTTAGGCAGGTGGTTATTTGGTTTACATTACTTAAATGTAAAACCTTTTGGGAATAGTATTACCGACAATGACGTCATTAAGAAGTGGTAAAATCTTATATTTTTGGTGTAAGCTTGTGGAGCTTATACTAGTTGCATTTTATTGTTGTTAAAAATGGACCTCTAAAACCTTGTGTTACATCTTTTGGTATTAAAGAGGAATTTTATCTTCTGTATTTTGGTGTTTTAATAATTAAGTCGACATCCGGCTGGCGAGCTCCCGGCCCACGGGGTCGGGGACGCCACATTATACACCTCAACAAAATGGTGTTACAGAACGCAAGAATCGGACATTGAAAGAAATGATGAACGCCATGTTGATAAGTTCGGGACTACCTTCCAACATGTGGGGTGAAGCTGTGTTGTCAGCTAACTATGTGTTGAATAAGGTACCTCGAAAGAAATTGAACAAAAGTCCCTATGAATTGTGGCATGGAAGAGTACCATCCTACCAATACTTGCGAGTGTGGGGATGTCTTGCAAAGGTAGCCGTACCTCCACCTAAAAAGGTGAAAATTGGGCCCAAGACTGTAGATTGCATATTTATTAGGTATGCTCATAACAGTAGTGCTTATAGATTCCTTGTGTATGAATCGAAAATTCAAGATATACACAAGAACACTATAATGGAATCTAGGAATGTTTCCTTCTTTGAGAATGTATTTCCGTGCAAGTCAAGAAATGAGGCAAGCTCATCAACACGGGTACAAGATTCAATAGAAGAAGAACACATTCAAGACAAAAGTGAGGAAGAAGAGGTGGAACCTCGACGTAGCAAAAGGGTTAGAGTAGAAAAATCCTTTGGGACGGATTTTCTAACTTACATGCTACAAAGTGAACCACAAAGTTATCAAGAAGCTGTGAGCTCTTCAGAAAGGCCTTTGTGGAAAGAAGCCATCAAAAGTGAAATTGATTCTATTTTGCAAAATCACACTTGGGAGTTAGTGGATCTTCCTCCGGGAAGCAAACCACTTGGATATAAGTGGATTTTCAAAAAGAAAATGAAACCAGATGGCACGATTGATAAATATAAGGCCAGACTTGTAATTAAAGGTTACAGACAGAAAGAAGGCCTGGATTATTTTGATACGTATTCTCCTGTCACGAGAATAACGTCAATCGGAGTTGTACTTGCAATTGCCGCTTTGCGCAATCTTGAAGTGCATCAAATGGATGTAAAGACTGTCTTTCTGAATGGTGATTTAGATGAGGAGATTTACATGGAACAACCTGAAGGGTTTGTTGCACCAGGGCAAGAAAAGAAAGTGTGCAAATTAGTGAAGTCATTATATGGCTTAAAACAAGCACCAAAACAATGGCATCAAAAGTTTGATCAAGCCATGATGGAAAGTGGATTCAAGATAAATGAATGTGACAAGTGTGTTTATACCAAAAACACTGAAAATGGCTATGTCATTTTGTGTCTTTATGTAGATGACATACTTATCATAGGAAGTTTTGACAAGATGATCAAATCCACAAAAGATATGTTGAACTCAAAGTTTGACATGAAGGACATGGGTCTAGCGGATGTGATCCTTGGAGTGAAAATTTCCAGAATATCCAATGGAATTGTATTGAGCCAAGCTCATTATGTGGATAAAATTCTTGAGAAATTTAGCAAGGATGACAATGGAATAGCTAGTACTCCAATTGACCCAAGTCAACATCTATCAAAGAATAGAGGAGAACCAGTGTCTCAAACAAAATATTCTAGGATCATTGGAAGTCTAATGTACCTGATGAGTTGCACAAGACCGGATATTGCTTATGTTGTTAGCAAACTGAGTCGGTACACAAGTAATCATGGAGCGGATCATTGGAAGGGTATTGTGAGAGTACTAAGGTACTTGAGACATACTCGTGATTATGGATTACATTATACTAGACATCCAGCAGTGATTGAAGGGTATAGCGATGCTAATTGGATATCTGATATCAAAGACTCAAGGTCTACAAGTGGATATGTATTCACATTAGCAGGTGCAGCTATATCATGGAAATCTTCTAAACAGGCTGTTATAGCTAGATCCACGATGGAATCTGAGTTTATAGCATTGGACAAATGTGGGGAAGAAGCGGAATGGCTACGCCATTTCCTAGAAGATATTCCAAGATGGACAAAACCAGTGCCACCAATCTGTATACACTGTGACAGTCAATCTGCAATTGGTAGGGCACAAAGCAACATGTACAATGGTAAGTCGAGACATATACGTCGAAGACATAATACCATAAGACAACTACTCTCAACTGGTACTATTTCCATTGACTATGTGAAGTCAAAGGATAACTTAGCGGATCCGTTAACCAAACGGTTAAATAGAGAGGTAGTTGCGAGATCAACAAGGGGAATGGGTTTAAAGCCTCTTGAGAAGTTAACCACGGCAGAAAACCCAACCTAGCTGACTGGAGATCCCAAGATCTAGGTTTAAAAGGGACCACCTAACTGTTAAAAGACTTGTAGCGTCACTATGGGGATTAACCCCATACCCATTCCTAAAAGTGACATCCCGAGATAAAAGGTTAAGCCTATGGCTTTTAATGATTCTTATAGAGTAAACTGGGTTACTTAGAAGAATCACCTATGTGAGAGAGAAGTGGGGCCGCTTCGAGGAGAATTGTGTGAGGCTCAATTCTTAGACCCTCTCACAGAACCAGACATTGTGTTCCACGGCCACAAATGGACACACTATGAGAATTGAATTGTGTTAGGGAGATACCTGTGTAGCGTATATGATTGGCTACACAAAAAGCTGATAGTTCAAGGACATCGCGTTTACTGATTAACGAGTAGAATAAGTATACGTCTACAAGGGAAGGTTCAAAGGGCAATCCCATACCTATCTATCCTATGCAGGTTTTCAACTGTTGGACTTTATCACCAAAATTCCTCATCATTTCCTTCATGTGGGGAATTGTTGGAAAAATGTGAAGGAAATGAGTATTTTTCCTAACTTTGTGTATTAATTAATTGATAAATAACTTGTCGAATGACAAAGTTGTTAGTGGGTTTGTGTTCTACTCCGTGAGAACATTGAGATAATGTATTCATTTGTCCAATTTGGTATTGGGATGAATAAGATATGAAGGCTCAAAGTTGGTGGGTTGAAATGGGGATATGGAAATTATCCCACATTGGAAAGAAATGTAAAGGGAAACTTGTATAAAGGCTTGAGCACTTGACTAGTGTTCAAGCTTGTATGGCATAGAGGCTCTCTCTCGCGCGCAGGGGGGTGCAAATCATGGACCCAATTTGGCTTGCGAGGTCCGAACTCATGTGTGCACGCGACCTGCGGACACGAATGTAGCACCAATTTGGCTTGTCCGTGCGAGCTCACCTTTTGCTTAATTTTTTGATCTTTACAGTCAAAATTTTGCCCAGAAACAGATTCATCTCATCTGAATGGAATGCCAACTGAAGAGCCATCCTTTATCTTATCTCAGATTTAATTAAGGATTATGTTTATCCTTTGTTTTTGGCTCTTGAACTGTTCTCCGAGTAGTATAAATAGAGCACAAATCAGTGCAGAAAAGACACAGAAAGAAATCACATTTTTCAGCAATCTCTCACACCCTCTCCTTGTTGCATTTTGTCATTCATTCTTTGGCCTCCTCTTGCATCTGCATTGTGGTGATACTGTCCGGGCACAAACTCAATTCGCCGAAATCTCTTGGTGCGGAGAAGCATCCGGTTCGTGCGAGAGATCCTGGGAGACTAGCGTCCAAAGACATCCTCAAGCACTCACGGTGAGGGGGCGAATAAGTCTTAAGGACAGTGTGTACTTACACACGGCTCGGCACAAACAAAGCAATCAGTTTACTCTTGTTTATTCATTTAAGTTTAATTATGTTTATTATATATTCTGTATTTTAGAGTTCCTTTTTGCAGAATTTTTCCTAACATCTCCATCTCCAAATCCATTCCCTCCTCTCCCATCTCCGACGACCCCCTTCCCTTTATATTCCCCAGCTCCAGTTTTGTTCTCTTTCCATCTCTCCATCTACCTCCATCCATGAAAGAAAAGCCTCAATTTCATTCTCCCCACATCTCCGACCATCCCCACCCATTCCGTTCTCTCTCTCTCTCTCTCTCTCTCCCTATCTTTGACCTCCTCCACCCATTTCGTTCCCATCTCTCTCCAATTCAGTTCTCTCTCTCTCTCTCTCTCTCTCTCATCTCAGGCATTATCTCTGGTTTGTTCGTGTGTGTGTGTGTATGTGCAGATCAACATATTTGTGTAGATATGATAAGTTCGTGTGTGTGTGTGCGTGTCTGTGTGTAACTATACAAATATGACGTGTTTTTGGGTGTGTGTGTGTAGATATACAAATATGACGTGTTTTTGGGTGTGTGTGTGTGTCTCTCGGTGTGTAAATGTGCATATGGTGGTGGTAAATGGTGTTGCTGTGGTGGTGACTGGCGGCGGCGACATTAGTTGTAACGGTGGTGATTGTGGTGTTGGTAATGATGAAAGTGGTGTTGGTGATGGTTAACAAGGTTATAAATTTCATTAATTTTTCTTATATATATATATATAAAGACTTATTTGATTTTTTTTAACTTAGTTAGAATTCGTTAAATCCAGACCGCATGCCTGTAAAAAGACTATATTACAAACTTAAAAACCGAATGTGTACATTTAATTTTTCATTAGAATGATTACATTAACCTCAAATTATTGCTCAAAGTTCTTTCGTACAAACGTTCAAAAAACGGTGTCATTTATTCCGGGACAGAGGAAGTATTAAGTTGTGTTAAATGATTTAAAAAAATAGGTGAAAATGATTTAGGAAATAGGTTTAAATATGTAATCCATATTCACATATTTGATGTTAAGATTAACAACCACATTTTATTTATGTATCCATGTGAATTATATTTATTTTTTTTGTTTGGTCAAAGATTAAAAATTCTTTAAAATTGACTTTTAGAGAAATATTAGAAATTGGATAAGTTATAGGGGATGAAAGTACATTTTTTTAAAATTATATTTAACTAACTAACTAACTGGAAGAAGGTTTAAATTAAACAAGATTTTATGTACCAAATTCTTTATGCAATTTATTTATGTTTGAGGTTTAAATTGCAACGGAAAACTTGTACAAGGGTTTTTTTATGCAATTATCTGTTTGGGCAATACTTTCACATTTGTCTAAAAATGGGTGTGGGTGTGGGGTGGGGGTGGGGTGCGTGTTTGGGCCTACTAAGGAAACGAGAGGCGGTAAAGAGGCGGAAGAGATGAACCTAACGGCTTCGTCCTTCAATTTCAACTTACATATCCACACAATTTGGATTTCTCTCTCTCTCTCTGTCCATTTCAGAATTTTCTTTCATTTTATCACATTTCACTCACACAAAGCCACACCCATAATCGAGATATACATCCTTTCCCCTTATTCAATCCCTAATTGTCAGTACTCAAATCAACAACTTTTTCCCACTTGGAGTAGTCATCAAATGGGTTTTTGCTTAAATTAACATTTAAAGCTCAAAACAAAGATTCAAGAGAGTATTGTATACTAACAGAATGTTGCCTGTTTGCTCCACCACCATCTCTTCTTCTCATTCCCAGGTCAGTCCTCTCCCATTCTCCTTAACTTTTTTAAACTACTCCTCTCTCTCTCTCTCTCTCCCTAAATAAATGTTCAAATTTTATTTTTTAGCACTAGGCCACAGCTTTAGCTTTCCTGTTGTATGTATAATTATAATCGTGTCTTTAGTTTAGGTATAATTATCCAGTTTTCTGGCGTTAGAAGTCTAAAGTAAGTTGATGCTTATATTTAAAGTCTTGGGCTTACAATCTTTTAGATGGTTAAACTATTTGAATTCTTCTTATGAGATTTCATATAATGTGGCTATAATGCAAAAGGGTTTTATGTCAGATCATATCCTGACTTGATCAATCATATAATAATGCCCTTCTCATATATGTTTGATTTTAGCTGCGTAGTATTTCTTGGCTTGTAGCAATAACTTTGTACTTAATGTTAGGATGGTTACTTTCTATTAGACCAAATTCAAGCACGTTCAGCATTCTGGGTATGTTACTAATGCGAATCAGACATTTGAGGCTCTTTAATTCTGGAAATTTATTTAAAAGTGACCCAAAGTCTCTTGCATTAAAGTTTGTTTTAAACAAGACCCATTCCATAGAATCCATACATAATACCAACTCCTTCTATTGACACGGAGGCATACGTCTGAGTAGTCACTAATTCAGAAAGTTGCAAGTGTGGAATCTTTAGGTCGGCCAATTTTACCGGACTTGGTTTGACCATGCCGCACACTTTTTTAGGTTTCACGGTCTTACATTTTTTGATGAAATGGAGCAGATTATACAATTGTCATCTTCCGGGTTGAATCCCCGTTCAGTTCACACAGGTCCTTTAGCTTCTTCGTGGTCTATTTCGATTTCTTGGATACTCCTTCTACCCCACTCAAAGAGTCCCATGCCCGAATATGAAGAGACAAATAAACACTTGTGAATGATTTCATTTTTTCAGAATAGCTGCGCTTAAAGACCCTGTAAAATAAAGTAACGAGTACAGCCACCTTGCTTTTGCTCACAATTCAGGGGTTAACTTAAAAGATAATGTGTTTGCAAGCTTATTTTTGAAATCAACCATTTCGAGCCCAACATCCCCCTGAAAGTTAGGCAGAAGTTTTTAAGTAGAACATGCCGAATAGACAATAGTATCCGTTGATTGGCATGCATGGAGTATAATTTTTTTCTCCTAACCTGATAATAGAGTCATATGTTATGACCTAGTGGGCAGCTTTGAGGATCCTAAGAGAGTTAATGGAGCCCCCTAACTTTATTTTCCTTTCTGTGGAGGATAGTTTTTTAAATAAATTTTAAATTTTCCTTTGTAGGTATGGTCATAACATAATTACATGAAACTATTCCCCCCCCCCCCCCAAAAAAAAAAAAAAAATCGAGGAAAATGGTTCAATTGACTAATTGAGCTCCTTCCCGTGTTTGATAAATACAGTGCACTGATGATTTGTAATACTATGAAACTACTTTCCTGCAGATCTGTTTGCGCGGGGGGTGGAGACACTTTCCCTCAAATCAAAAGGCATTTGTGGTAAAATGCATTGTGGAAGACAGGGTAGTTTTAGGGGTGTCAAATGGAATCCATCTTCAAGGGCTTTCCTTCAAAACGCAATCTGCCAATTATGTCTTCTCTAGTTTAGTTGGAAGCGGCAAACAGGCACTCTCCATTGGAGTTTCAGATTCATATGTCGAAGATAATAATGCATTGCAGCAGCCTGCTGATTTTCAGGCGCTACCTATCACTACAGACATTGTCCCAACAGATGCCATATCTGCTTACGATTCTTCAAACAAGGGTGCTGATTCATTGACCAGTTTGACTTCAAATGTCAAGGATATATACAGTGGGATTAACGAGTCTATTAGTGCATCGGTGAGCCAAGGAGAAAACGCTCTGGAAAGATCACTTGATACAATCAATTTATCTATAAACTCTGCTCTCAAGGGTGTTAATGAAGCAGTAGATAGAGCTGTTGGTAAATTGATATCAACTGTGGAGCAAGCAGGAGAATCAGTTGGTAGTAAGTTGACAATAGTTTCTGGTGAGTCCAAGAACGCATCAAATAAGGCGGGGATCATCGCTGTTGATGCGTTCAGGAAGGTACTTGTCGGTGTTGAAGATTCTCTTACACAGGGAGTTACAGTGATTGTTTATGCCTATAAGTCCACAAAAGATTTGCTTCCTCCTGAGGTCCAGAATGTGCTAAACTCTTCCGAAGTGACCACAGTTAAGATCTTAAGTCCTGTTGGAACCGCATTACAGCAGGTTTATACTGGTTTAGAAGGATTAGAGAGAGTTGTGGGCTTAGACCCCAATGATCCACTTGTCCCATTTATTCTTTCCATTGGAACATTTGCCGCTTTGTGGTATGGTTATCCCTTGTTTTCTGTTCTTTTTTTTTTCTTTCTGAATTTATATTCCATTTTTGTAATAACTGGATATTTGTCCGATTAAGTTTCTGTGGAAATCTAAAATTTTATCAGATCTATGCAGGGGTTCTTATTGGATATTGACCTACGCAGGATATGGTGGGGACTTATCACCGAAGTTGACTTTTGAACTCTTGACTGGGAATGATGAGAGCGTGGTACTAATTGATGTCCGGCCTGAGGCAAGAGATTCTAAACTTTTCTTGCCTTTTCTTTTGTAAGAGTAGTATGGTAACAGTCTTAAATATGTGTTTCCATGAGTTAGTTCTATTGCTAACTCCACTGTCCTGTGTCTTTCCCCAAACTACTTTGGATTGGCTATGCTTCTTTTGACCTCTTGATATTGTTTGTAGAATGATTTAATCTATGTTCTTCCCATCCTTCCTGCTCCCCCTTTCTTCGTATGGTTCACTCTCATTTGTTACGGAAGGGAACTTTTTCCACATAGCATCCTTTTCCTTTCCTTTCCTTTAAAAATATTTAATTTTGAAAGTCTGACATAAAATATATCTGGGTTTGGATCTATTCACCTTCTAGGATTTCAGAGAAAGAGATGGCATTCCTGATCTTCGAAGGGCAGCTCGAAATCGATACGCGTATGTAACTTTACCAGAGGTCAGGTTTCACTAATTCGTCCTTGGTTTGAATTTTGTGGAAATATAACTATCTTGATTCTCTACTTTTCGTAGTTGACTTTGTAATGAAAATCATCTGGGGCATCTTAAAATATCATCTCTGAGTTTTCTGCTTTGTATACATAATCATAAGCAATTTCAGGTTGATGGCTCTGTAAGAAAGTTATTAAAGGGTGGAAAAGATGTTGATGATGCTTTACTTGCTGCTGTTATCCGCAACTTGAAGATTGTTCAAGTACGTACCAACATTTTTGATTACTGTCCGTTGATGTTGTATTTGTTCTTCGTTGGGGGCAGGGAGTGGAGGGGAGGGCGCGGGTGTTACTTAATACTGCCTTTGTCCCACTTGAAGAGATGGGCAGTCCTTTTTTGGGCGTCCCACTTGAGGTGTAATTTCCTATTTGGCCTCCTTTTGTCAACAAACTGGCTGTACGAACCTTCCTTTCCCAACTAGTTTGACTAAAATGTTCCCTCATTGTTTTGAATTTAATTTTTAGGGAAATTTTGAAATTTACTCAATTGTCGACCACTTTCCTTAATTTGTGTGTCTGGTCAAAGGCCATCTCTTCAGCTAGGATGCAAGGAGTACAAATTGGTTATTTTGATTACCTTGAGTGTCGGACAAATGATCATACTTACTCCAGAAATATGAGCGAAAACAACATGCTTTCAAAAGAAAACCTTCTAATTGAGATGTATTACCCTGGACAGTGGCCACTCTTTCTGCATTAACTTAAATCAACGGCGAGCATAGAGTATGATGACTTGTGAATTATAATTACTTATAACTTATTTTAATTGTTAATAGTGCCTTATGTTGGGAATTTGTGGTTTGTAAAATTCTGCATCTAAAGTTAGCTTCTATTGGCTTATTTTCTTGATTGAAAAATCGCTTTGCTTTGTTCTAGGTAGCAATATGATTTTCTATTATGAATTTTTTTGGTTCTTTAGTCACTTTTTTGAAGGATTTGGAGATGATGTCACATGACACCCTTACTCTGCCTATAGGACAGGTCTAAGGTCATAGTAATGGACGCTGATGGCACTCATTCAAAGGGAATTGCAAGATCCCTAAACAAACTCGGGATAAAGGTTAGTATTAGTGATAAATATTTTTGTTATATTTCAAATTTGGCCATATTAGCCTCCGTAGAAGTGGTGACTGGTGATTACAGGCCCATTTATACCTCTATCACATCTTGTTAAGAAGAGAAATAGAGAAAGATAAGATAAAGATCAGGTTCCAGAAAAGATGAAATCTTCGGCTATCAAATTTAGCTATGTTCATGGTACTATGTTCTTTCAATGGTTGGAATTCTCAAAACAAAATTTTCTCATACTTAGAAGTGAACCAACTCAGCAGCGGCAAAGCCACAATCTTGCTTGAATGGTATCACTATTTTATACTACCAATAATAAAAAGAAATAAATCCTAGCTAAACTAAAATTCCTAGTTTTCTAATAGTAGGCAATAAAAATTAAGAACCAAAATTAGAGTCTGCATTGGACACTAAAGTCCCCAAAATAATGCCAGTAATGTTTCTCTTGAAAAATAAGAAACGAAGCAAGACGTGCCATACCAGGAAGTCAAGTTCTCACTCATTGTACTCTCTGAATTTCCAGCAACTCCTCTCGTCCCACGCCTTGCTGCATTAACCCTTTGTTGTCATGTATCGCGTCTGCGATCAAGCCCATTTTATCACCCTGCATCACTATACCTCTCGCTCCAAATGTTACAAGTGGTAGGCTTCTGTTTGGCTTTTGCGGGTAATCAGCTTTTAGATATTTGAGAAACATTGCTATTTCACACGTTGGTTAAGAGCAGTGGCTGACCTAGGAATTTTTTGGAAGGTGGGCAAAATTATTTTTATTAGTGTAAGGGGGCAAAAATAAAATTAGTGTATTTTTTTTCTTCACTGAAAGGGGGGTAAAAGTTAATTTATTGCACTAATTGATCTAAAATTTACAAAAATTGCACTAATTTTTTTACAAACGGGGGCGCGGCCCCCTTAAGGGTAAGGGAGGTCCGCCAGTGGTTAAGAGTGTAGGGTTGCCTTCACTTATGTTTCCATATATGCTTAATTTTTTGGACAGGAAAGCCTTCACAAATGCTTTCCTGTGTTTTTTTTTGGTTTGATTTTTTGGCTTTTAGCATTTGTACATTATTAAAGAAAAACATTTACGCTTGTTTATTCTTTCTTTTTGTATTAATTACTAAAGTTTCCCTTTCTTCTCTAGGAAGAAAAAAAAAAAGAAAAAAATGGATGGTACTTGTCAAGATAGTTTATGAGATGCATAGACATACTTAATAAGCAATTGTTATGACCCAATTGTATCTTAAAACTTCTACACTGATGGTGATGTATTAAAATTTTGCGTGTCCATTTCGAATGACAGAGACCATATTTGCTCCAAGGTGGGTTTAGGTCTTGGGTGAAAGAGGGTCTTCGTATTAAAGAGCTGAAGCCTGAGACAGCTTTTACCATACTTAATGAGGTATAGCAAATTTGTTAAATATCTACTTTTTCTTTTTTCTTCTTGGTAATGCTCTGTGTGTGTGTGTGTCCGCGCGCGCTAGGTTGGAATTCGGCCCATTTCATGGCTTACATGAGTTTCATTATTTTTCTTTTGTAAAATTAAATTTCTTTCATTGTCTTACAAAAGGATCAGCCCAGTTATACTTTTCCCTTGTCATGGTATCCCCACCTTTATCAAATCGAGTCAGGTATGTTCATATGAAAAAAAAAAAAAAAATGATTTTTGCTTGAAGAATAAACCGTTATTTCTTTGCCCATGTATAATTACACACTTTGCCCTCGAGCATGTTGGTATAGATAACTCTTTCTGGAACAGTTGAAGACTTGATTATTGACATTTGTGGCTTCTGGAGAAGAGATCTGAATTCTGGCTAAATTGTGTAAATAGTAGATTAATTTTATTAGATAGAACGACAGGTTAGTACCTGTATGACGAGGTAACTGGTTGCATGAATATAGACGCCCAAAAGTGTTCAATTTGATTCT
The DNA here is from genome assembly GCA_026119855.1 of Campanula takesimana. Lineage (NCBI taxonomy): Eukaryota > Viridiplantae > Streptophyta > Magnoliopsida > Asterales > Campanulaceae > Campanula > Campanula takesimana. The sequence goes on from JAOWBW010000072.1 coordinate 246,406, forward strand.
ACTTTTTAAATCGGTTGTGTTTCTAGTAAGTAGAAACCTTGAAAGCAGAAATGTTGGGTGTGCTTGTTACGCTTGACTAACTTGAAATAGCCTATAATATACTCCCTCCGTCCCAAAATGATCTTCACATTTTTTTCGACTCTACTACGAAGGAACTTTGAGCAATGATTTTAAGTTGATTTAATTATCCTAATGAAAATCTAAAACTTGTTATTGATGGTATTGTTGATAGTGTGTCAATAACAAGTTTTAGATTTTCATTAGTACAATTGAGGCAACCTAAATTATTGCTCAAAAATCCTTTGTAGTACTAGTAACCGCGAAAAAAGTATGAAGATCATTTTGGGACGGAAGGAGTACATTTAAAGTATCTCTTTGCGTGCCTGCATGCAGTTGGGTACTGTCCAAGCTTCTTTTTACATGCTAATTTAGCTTCGTAATATTTCCAGGAAGCTGAAGCCATACTGGAGGAAATCAGCCCTACTCCAGTAAAAGTTATTGGGTATGGTGTGGTAAGTCATGTGTCCAGTGTACTTGACCACTTCTTAAACGTATGCTTTCATCGCTACTTTTTCATGTTCTCCTCGAGTACATCGCAGCAAAATTTTCCTTCAGTTTCTGTTTATGGGAAAGGTCAAAACTTTTGCCTCGCAGCTCATTTGAAAGTGGACCACATCAGTCAAAGAGTACGGTCCTGCAGAATAATTTGGAGTTTCTGAAACTTGAGGAATGACATATTCTTGAATTGTTACATAGTTCAGAATGTGCATCTCCTCAAGATAAATACAGTAAATAACTTTTGAGGGATTTAAAAGCCTTAGTTTGCTGTTTGGATATACTCAGATTATCCGTACGATGTCCATCTTTTAGCTCTTATTCAAATATTCAGCTACATTTTGATGGTTATATGTATATTTTTTGTGAGAATTATTTGCATGTCTGTCAATAATACGAGTTTTCTGTTAACAGGGTTTAATAGCAGCAGGCTACGCATTATCAGGTTAGTGGTTTCTTCTTTCAGTCTCTTGTTTAGTATCAAAGTTGAGGACTGTATGATTGCTAAAACTTAAATCAAGATTGGATTTACTTTTAAGTTGTTCTTATCGTCCTCAGTGAATATTATATTGACTGTACATCCTGTTTTGCCTAGAAGAATGTTATTAAGAGAATGCATCAAATGAGATTGCTCACAAATAAGAATAGAGATGACATTGCTTAGAAGAGTCCCATGAAATGATCTCTGGATGAAAGATAACAAATGAGTCAGAAAGAAGCTCAAATACAAAAAACGTATACCAGTGTTTGGTAGGTTAATATCAGTCTTTCCCAATTTGTCCATTTCCTTGCACTTAATCCGGGAACTTTGGGTTTACGAATTGTAGTCCCATGTTCTACATCCTTCACATTTCATCATGTCCTAAGGCACTGTTACTGTTCCACACATATTATCATTTTCTCAGAAAGTAACATGTGAGTTGGTTTTGCATTAAATACCTCTCTTCCCCACACCCCTCTCCTTCACACACAGAAATTATTGGCAGGTATACACATTATTGTTCGCATAGTTTACTGTGGAAGAAATGGTCGTCTGAGGTTCTTAAACCTCTTATCTGTGGAAGAAATGGTCTTTCCTCTACGTGGCATCTGTCTTAGTCTTCTTTCAGATGAGGGTTTTGGTCTCGGGGCTCTTTTCTTCTCCGTCTTCTTAATTGCTACACAATTCTTTTAAGCTAATAATGCCTTTTTTGCTTCTTTTGCTTTCTTCTGTCATATGTAACACAAACAAACTCACCACTACTGGCCTTAACAAGTGCGTGCTGTTCCTGTAAGAAGATTGTGGTAGATTGGTTTGTTGTGTTAAGTGTGCCTCTGAAACCCAAGGCCTCTCAACTTCACTGTTAAGGAGCGTGATTTTTTCAGAATAAAAACTTAATTGGAAGTTGGGGAAAGCTTGGATTTTCCCCAATTCTGGGAGTGATGATTTCAGATTCACAATAGGCCTGGGCTGCTTTTATTTAATTTAGTTTTTTTTAAAAAAATTATTTCTTCAGCTTTTGGCTTCCGTTTATTTGTGCTTCATTGACTGCCTGTCCAATATTTTTTAAGTTCTTTTAGTTCTACTAATAAGTTCTTCATGTTTTATGATTAAGAACAATTTATTTAATTATTTATTTATTTTTTCTGAGTATATGCATTTATTGTTTTCCAGAATGGGAGACCACTTTACAACTGATCGGTCTTGTTGGCCTTGGCCAGGTATTTATGTAGTTTCCACATAATGTTCAGGTTATGGTTTGTTATTGTGCTTATCTCTGATTATATTATTTATTTTATTCCATTTCTTTCCCCTTCTAATTGAATTTAACTTGCAAGTAGGGAGATCTATAAATTTTGATATTGTACTATGCTCGTAGTTGCAGATCTGCCAGTGTACCATTGGTCAGTCATTTATGCCACTGTACTAAAGCTTCCGAGTTCAAAACATTCCTTGCCACTGACTTCCGTTAGAAACCTAACGGAAATTTCTTCAATGCCCTCCCGTGTGGTTGGCCAAATACCAGCGTCCTTCCCTCCCCTCTCCCTTTTTTCAAATCATTATTTTGATAAATAAGTTAATTACGAATATGATTAGTTTTGTTAACCTAACTATTATTTTGAATCTAAATACATTAAAATCTCCATTTTGGAATTTTAGTTAATATTAACTTAAGTTAAAAAGATTTTTAAATTATTACCAAACTATGGTCGTAATTTTGGTCCATCAAATGACTGCGTAAATAACTAAGAAAAGGGTGACAAAATCATATTTAAATTAATTTAAACAATTAAAGAAGTTTACATTATTTAGAATACCCTACTTAGATAAAGGGATGAAAAACAAAGCAAAGTTATCAAAAATAAATAAAAAAATTAATTAAATTGCAACAGTAGCTCATCTCCCATCCACGGCTCTTCTCCGTCTCCCTTGTGCCCTTCCCTTCCCTTTGATAATTCCGGAATCAAGTTTCCACCCAACTTGAAGGGAGTGCAAAACAAACCATTATAATTTTGGCAGCAGGGGCTCCCGTCTGAACGCATGAAGTCAAACTATTGTAAGTGTCACTTGTGATGTTACCCTTGACTTCAAAAAAATCAGGAAAAAAACAACCATAGCATAGAGTTAGCAGAGGGACCTTGTCATGGTCAAGAGTCATGCGGCACTATCCATGCTGGATTGGACTGATATTTCGTTGTGCATGCAAATTGAAATTAGGGAGCACAAATCGGAAGGAAGAAGTGACATTTATTGGATACACGGAGTGGGTTTGAGTTGATAGATGTTAAGTTGGAATTTCTTGGAATTTAGTTAGTGAATCAAGATTGAATCAGTCAAAAACCCTAAAATCAGTTTTGGAATGAGTTTTAGTGAGAGAGGGTGGGAATTGAATGTGAAGTTAGCACAGGTGGCTGCCTGCCATTCCTCTCAACAGTCAAAACAGTGGGAGGAGGAAGGAGATGGTGTGTGCGGCAGAACTTTTTTGTTGAGAGAGAGGGGGGGGGGGGAGAAGAAGGCGACCGAGAGATGGGCTGCTATTTCATTTTTATTTATTTATTGTTGATAAATTAAATTAAATTAAATTTATCATCCTTAATTATTTAAATAGTAGTTCGATTCACCAAAACGAATATCATATTCTTATTATATATTTATAGTTTGAAATTAAGTTGATACTTAATTAAAATTTAAATTGAGATTTTTAGTTTGTAAGATTTGAATAATAGTTAGGTTCACAAAAATAATACAACTAATTAGTAATTTACTTATTTTATGTACTATATATTAAGGAAATTGGATAATTGACTAACGATTTGAAAAAAAGGAAGGAGGGGAACTAGTATTTCGACAAACCTCATGGGAGGGCGCTGGTTTTTTCCGTTAGATTTCTAAAGGAAGTTAGTGGTGAAGAAATTTTTGAACCCCGAAAACTTTAGTACATTGACATTTTTTATGGAAAAAGTACTTTGTCAGACCTGCAACTAAGACCACAGTACAGTGGCAACTTATATAGACTTCCGATTTTTAGTGTCCAATCGTAATTCTATCTGTCAACTTTGATTGAGAATGAAACCAACCTTTTATTTTCTGTAATCTGTTTGAAGATATTTATCCTTTTATTTTCAAAGCAACTACTGTATCGTGAAATCTACATACTTATCTCAGAAGCGTAAATGCTTTTTCATTCTTCAATCAATAAGCTAAGCACCGATCTCTAGTATGCTACGAGGTCACAATCTCTTGCTGCAATAAATTGTTGACCCTTTGCTTTATTACCCTTTTCTTGAAGATCGCATGCTTCAATATAACCAGCCATGTTGGTAGATCATGTTTGTATATTAATTATTTTCTTGTTTCTGAAATAGGTTTAATGCGATGAAAATGGATCAAAATCATTTTATATTTGTTACTCCGTATTATGCTTGTTATAAAAGAAAAATGAGATGTGGGGCCAAAGGAAAAAGACTGTTGTTTCGTATAATTGAAATGTCTAATTGGCATCATTGCTTAATTCATTGTAACTCTGTACCAGACTATATATCGGCGCCTTGCTTCTTACGAGAACTCTGAAGATTTCAGACAGGATGTGAGGTAACTCTTCACTCCATTTCTGTGCTCAACATGCTCATTCATGAAACAGTAACCTGATTATTTTGCATTTACCTTTAGGACCTTTATTTTGTTCCCAGGAAACTTAACTGGTGTCAGATGGATAAATATACTCCCTCCGTCCCAAAAATGACAACTTTATTTTTAGTGGTCAACTCAATTGAACTCACCACTCTTATGAAAATCTGATTATCGTCATAAAATTCTCAAAATGTTATTGATAGTATTCTTTGTAGTGCATCAATATCATTTTTTAGAATTTTTTGTTCTTTCAAAACCTTTGAAACATGAGATCTATAATGTAGTCCCTCCGTCTCAAAACAACTTGCACTAATTTCCTTTTTGGGTGTCCCTTTAGTAGGTCTCACTTCCTAAAATATCAAATTTTTATTGTTTTTCTATTCATCCTACCCCACTTGTCATACTCACACACTTAAATTGTGGATTTCACTCCCAAATCTACTTTTGAATATATATACTCTCCTCATTCCCGCGCAACTCCAAAATGGTGCATGTTGTTTTGTTTTAGAACAAATAGGGTAGTTTACAAGGATTATTGTTGTACTATCTGCAACAAAGTATATATTCTCAATTATCGATCCAAAAATGGTAAATTTGACCTTAGAAAGTCAAAAGGTAACGAATTTGTGGGACCGATATAAAACTTATTTTTTGTGCCCCACTGTTTGCCCGTTAAAATCCAAGGTGGTCAGCACCTTTTTGCAACATGTATTTCAAAACTTAAATTTTTATCCTTTACACTTGAATATGTGAAAAATGAAGAGATTATGGATAAAAATTGATTGTTGTTGTTTTTCACGTGTTACTTTGAAGGCTACTACTTGCTCCAGTTAAAATTGGAGGGCAGGCTATTTCATGGGCAGCTGGGAAGCTAGAAACGAATCGTAACGGGCTGCCAACTTCTCCTTCATCGTCAGACGTTCAGAGTAGGGTTCTTCAGGCTGCTGCAAAACACCAGTCTAAACCCGATGATTCACCCTCTGACTCAGTGGGTCCCACTAATAATCAGAATGTGGATCTTTCTGAAGCTTAGAAAAATGGACAGTTATCTCCCTCTGGTTGAGAGTTTTCACTTTTCACTGGCGTGTGTTGTATAATAATGTGTCTGAGAAACTCGAGTCGCAAGGTACAATACTGGTAATATTGTACGTACGTATTTTCATGTAATGTGACATTTGAATTGTATAGTATCAATGCATATTCTAGGTGTTATACCACAATTTGTGTAGCTCTGTTCTTAAACTGCACAAGAAAGTCAGCTATAATCGGATGAAAAACTGAGAGTAAGTGGCTATATAATATAAGAGTGAGGTTGATATTTCATATTAAAAGTCAATTTTCAAAATTAATTTTTATATAATCATACAGCTTAGTATTATTTACAAAAATCAGAATCAAATTTATAACTAAGACATCAGAATGGCTTCAAGAAACCTTGAACTGCTGCACCTCTATTTCACTACAAGAAAAGGGTCATTTAGTATTTCATTCTAAACATTCCAAAATCCAATCCAAATTATAGTAAAAGCTGAATTCTGCCAAGTCTTTTCTAAAACCTTCAACTTACTGCATTATTTGTCTGCGTTAAGATTTTGGATGAATTTGGCTGCTTCTACAACGCTGTCCCACTTCTTGATGATTTTCTCCAGCTCCCCAACCTTGTCTGACAGTAAGTCAACATGAGTGTTTGTCGACTTGACCAAGTTGTTTGCAGTTTCCAGTGCATTGCATAGCTGATACGATACCAGCACTATCATTATTAGAATAGCCCAGATAGAATAAGATGAAGGGGCGCCACAACGAAAAACGGAGTGAGTTTTTATGTTGATAGAAAAGTCCCCATAAAATCTGCATACCACATAATTGGCAAGTATGGAAACCGGACAAGTAATTCCTTAACCCACCCGGATCAAGGCTACTTAATGAGATAATTAAGTAAAGCCTTAACCAACCAGGATCAAGGCTACTTAATGGGATTAAAGATATATTGGCAAAGAATAAGAAGAAAGTAGTTGTTATAGTGAAATACTCACTCCGTATCTGATAACAAACGACCCATTTCATTTTAGGAATGGGAATAAAGGAAAAGTGTTTTAAAAGCAGGGTTGCACGATTCGTAGTTCGTCCGATTCGAATTCGCGATACGAATTCACGATTCGCTCAACCCATGGAATCCGATACGTAGAGTATTACAATTATTATGATTCGCGAGAGTATTACAATTATTTGATTTTTTGGAAATGATTGGTTTGTGGGAATAGTCTTTGGCAAACATGTATTTGTAGTGAGGACTGAGGGTTAGCAGCTACTTGATATGACGTTGTGGCTTTTCAGATTTCTAGAGTTGTTTGAAGTTATCCTTGGAAACCTATCACTAGTTAATGTACAATGTTTATTTATTGCAACAATGACTTTTCAAATTTAGAGGACATTAATTGTGAATTCAAAGAGATTTTACAAGGTATCGGAACACGAATCGATACGCGATTCGATACCGGCGAATCGATACGCGATTCGATGCCATGGGGAGCGAATCCTGCAACCATGTTTAAAAGTGTGTTGTGAGTATGAAGGAGAGAGAAAGTGGGTTAGGGAATAGTAAGTGGAATGTTGTTGTGAGTATGACTAGTGGGTCCCATGAATAAGGAAATATTATAAAATTACCTTTTTAGGAAAATGAGACTTTCCAATGGGTCACCCGAAATGGTAAAATGGGTAATTTGTTATGTGACGGAGGGAGAATTGCATTTATATCAATTGTAAGTTTCTCACTTCAAGTCTTCAATCCTAAAGTCTTCAATCCTAGTATCTAGGACAAAGGAGGATGCTGAATCGAACACCATGTATCAAGCCGCGAAACATATCATATACAAAAAAATATATATATATAGCTAACAAGCTTCTAAATGAACAGTGCTTGATCGAACCCCGTTTGAATCGCCAAAATTACCCTTCAACTCTAAGTAATAATACACCCAACTACCACCATCTCCACTAGAGCACTCCCTCTCCATCCCAAAATGAGGGGCCACGAGTTATATGGAAATTAACAATGTTGACTTCCTAGCAATCTTAGTAGCATATACGTATAATTATGCCTAAACAATTATAGGAGTATCACTTACCTCAAGTGTAAGAGCTGTCCATGAGTGGTCTGTACCACCAAGCGCCTCATTTAAGCGGTCATAATTTTCCTAAAGCAAAAACACAGTATAAGTTAGCAGCAACAACTCGTAAATCTCGAATATTTTTCTTAATGAAAAAAGTTAAGAAAATACTACATCTAAAGCACAATATGGAGGGTGAGATTAATTGCTGTATTATAGGAAAGTTGTATAATGTATAGCTACAAGTACGTAATTGCAGTTATAACACCAAAGTGTTCAAATGTTTACTTGAGCTCAACACCACCATAAACATTTGTTATCTTGAGAAAAACATCATTAAGATCAAACATATACGCCCTCCATCATAAGCAAACTGTTCTACTTAGACTTTAATGGTCAACTTAATTGAACTCTGACAAAAACAATTACTGCCTCCATCCCAAATTGAATGTCCATTTTTGAGTTTAATGAAGATAGGAAAGTTAAATTAAAGCATTTTTTTTGTAGCATAAATACATATATACGCTTAGTGATCTCACCATGTAACATTATTAGTACACGATTAAAATAAAACAATTACTGCCTCCATCCCAAATTGAATGTCCATTTTTTTTTGTAGCATAAATACATATATACGCCCTCCATCAAACATTTTTTTGTAGCATAAATACATATATACGCTTAGTGATCTCACCATGTAACTCCATCCGACTTTCTCTCTTAGAATTTATGTCAAAAATAAGGTGTGCAGAAAGAAATGAAATACTCCCTCCATCCCATTTTAAACTTCAAAAATTTCCATTTTGGTTGTCCCATTTTAAACTTCAAAACCTAAAAAGGAAAGTTTTTTATACTTTGTAATTTGTGGGCCCCGCATGTCATACTCACAATAATTACCCACTAACTATTTCCTACCCCACTTCTCTCTCCTATCAAACCATCTACACTCACAACACATCATCTTTTCCTTAATTCTTGAACCCAATTTTTTTTAAGTTTAAATTGGGACGGAGGGAGTATATGCCAGCAGCAAAGTTTGCAAGAGGCACAGGCTCTTGAAGTTCGTCAAGATATGTGTGACAGTAAAATCCTAATTGAGAACCACTACTCGTATTGACAAACACACCCTAATAATCTGATCAATTTAACTACAGTACTTTAGCTTCATAAATAACATAAGAACTAGGACAAGCCTTTATAGTAAGAAAACGCCTCTCAGTCAATGCATAAAGTGGAAGCCAATTCGGGCTGTATGGTATCTTTTTATAAAGTCCCTTTTAATGTCATGGTAGCATGCAGGGAACATTCTGGATGTCAGCCACACATAGGTTTATTACTGAAGATGAAATCGAGCCATTTGATTTTACACATATAAATGATTTATACGTCCTGAATACTAACTAATAGACCAATTTGGAAGAGGGAGTCAGCGGTCCTCGATTTGTGAAACTAGTCTCTTTTCTTTTTATTTTCCAAATATGAGCACTTGTAGTTATGCTACTTTAACCACTTGATTTCCTTGCCCTGGACCACATCAAATGGCGCAAAAGATATGTCATACATACATACATACCTGTACTGAAAAGAATATAATGGGGGAAAGGATTGACCTTATTAAAAACCAAATCTCATACTAATCTCTAGGCCTGGCAATTTTGACCCGTTACCCACTAACCCGCACAACCCAACCCATTATTACCTGATTTTCAACAGCTTTCTTTGTATGTTGCCAATTCTCGAACTTCATTTGAAGTAAAGGATGTTCTTAACAATCCCAAAAATCTTTCCACAAGGAATACGACTATGTGAGGTTTCTGAAATTTCATAAATACCATATAGACATAAAAATAAACTTTTCAATACCAATTACCTCCTAAAGTTCATATTTATTAGGATCATTTGATAGGTCAAGGAGCTACCAGCAAACATATTTTACAAGCTCGTCCACCTTAGCTCCTCGGCCATTTGGAGTATCATATCCTTGCCTAAATCATTTTGCAGGCATGAAGATTGGAAAATCTTGAGTATGAGAAGGGGAGGAAAAATTCTCAACTATTCAGTCAGGGACCTGCACCTAGTCTATCCAAACCTTCTCATGCACTGGCAAAGCTAGGCTTATGGCATGGGGGTCATTTGACCCCCCTTGAATTTTGGAAAGCGTTCATATTAGCACCTTCGAGTTTCAAGAAAATGCATTTTTACAACAAAAAACAATGGATTTGTACATTTTGACCCCCTTAATTTCAGGCAAAATTTGCACAAATTTATTACTCCCTCTGTCCCAGAAAGATGGTCCAATTTTGATTTTTAGTGGTCAACATAAATGAACTTTGACCAAACATTGGTGTCAATCTAATAATCACAGTTAAATTTTATAATTTGTTATTGATAAATCACTTAATGATTTGTCAATTACAATTTTTAGAATTTCACTAGCGTGATTAGATTGACATCAATGCTTGGTCAAAGATCATTTATGTTGACCATAAAAAGTCAAAATGAGACTATCTTCTAGGACAGAGGGAGTATTTTGATCACCTTATATGCTAAATTTGAATACCCTAATTATAATGACTATTACCAAAACAATTCTGACCCCCATTCCTAATTTTTTTTTTTGGCTTCGCCACTGTTCTCATCCAACCCATCCTGTCTCTATGAGCACAAGGTATTATGCAATTTTCACAGATAAAGACCCAGAGCTGGACTTGTGCCAAATGGTCCTCTATCCTCACAAATGATATTGGAGCTGGAATTCTAAGATATGTATAGTGATAAAGGCATGTTTCCAGAAGTTTTGATAGAATTAAGAAAGGGGGATGACAAATGTCAGCAAAGAGTTTCACACGCTAGCTGCTTCATTAGATCCCTTAACTTGTTAAGCTAATTTATACCAAGTATGAATCTGAAATATCATGAACTCAAAAGATCCTACTTAAATACTCGTAAATTAGCTTCAAGTTTGGTGACATTTCAACATAAGATGAGCATGTTGGGTATGATGCAAGTAGTTTTGAACTTGATCACAAGACTTAACAATATACTCCCCGCGTGCAAAATGATGTTGTCATTCTTTTTGTGGTTACTATGAATAAACTTTGATCGATAATTTTAGGTTAATTTAATTATCCTAATAAAAAAAATAAAACTTATTATCGAGACACCGTAAACATTACTATCGATAACAGATTTAGATTTTCATTAAAATAATTAAGGCAAAACTACATCAAAAATCACTTAACTATGACCAGTTTGGGTATTTGGTCACTAAACTAATTTCCTTTTGAAACAACACATCCAACTAAGAGTTTATTGAATCGAAAGTCACTATCACTAACACCGTTACATTTTTTTCGTTAAATAGTCATGTGCCAATGCACATGACTTTTAATCAAGGGTATTTTCGGTACAAAAATATGGTCTTCCAAGCCAAAATATCTTTCGATTTTGGATTTAATCTCACCGGCTACCAACGACGACATGGACGGTACACCAAGGTTCCGGTATCCCAACCAGTTTCCGCCATTTCCGTCTTCTCACAATGGTGCTTTCTTCATCATTCAGGGAAAGGCTCGAACATATGGAGCAAACAAGAAACGAACGACTCTCTCTCCTCCAGGTTCTCATTCATTATTCAATCTCTCTTTTTCTCTAACCATCGTCTCTGCTGAAAAACCCAAATGAATGCGATTTCATCGCAGGCCGAGAAACAAGTACAAACCCTTAAATCTCAAATCGTAGCTTCATAGATCTCCAATATTACATCAATTGAACAGGAATGCTTCAAGCTTGACGCTAAAATTGCTTCCCAACAATATGCAATTTCATCTCTTAAATCCAAAATCGACAGCCTCGGTTCCAAGTACATGAACAATCTCCAACACCTCAGGTTCAGTTTCATGACCTGAATTTTTGTTTGGTTTTAGTAGATTTCTGTCTATCATTCTCTGTCATTCTCTCCCAATTCCCCCCAAATTCAACGATGGCGCTCACAATTTCGACCAATCTCAACAAACCCAATGCGATTCCCTCTACGACAACGGCGGCGGCGGCGCAGCAGTCAGGGAAGGAGTTTTCGGCGGCGTTGGCGCTTTCGTCGATCATACTGTCCGCGCCATTGATGCGTCGGCGGACATTTCTGGGCTTATGCCTTGTAAATAATCTAAGCAGTTTGTACCGAAAATACCCTTGATAAAATGTCATGTGCATTGGCACATGACTATTTAACGAAAAAAATGTAACGGTGTTAGTGATAGTGACTTTCGATTCAATAAACTCTTAGTTGGATGGGTTGCTTCAAAAGGAAATTAGTTTAGTGACCAAATACCCAAACTGGTCATAGTTGAGTGAGTTTTGATGCAGTTTTGCCGATAATTAAATCAAGGGCAAATTGCAATTTGTACCATTAAGTTTACGTGTAGTTGCAATGTGGTACACAATGTACCAAAAGTTGCAATTTGGGTTTTGATGTTTACATTTCATTGCAATCCAGTGCAATTTTGGACATTCGTTAGAAAATATTAACAATATTGACGGAAAAGTTAACGAGCTTTTTCAAAAATTACATCGACCACCCTTAAAAGTTTCTTATAAATATAAATAGAGTTAAATACCTTTTTAGTTCTTCAATGTAAAGCTGAAGGGTTTAAAAGGAAAACTCCCAACCCTCCATTGATTTCCTTCCCCGTATGTACAGCCTTTAAGATTATAACCCCACCTCACTCCTCACTCTCACAGAAAACCCAAAAACGCAGGCCAAAAATCGTCCCTTAATCCTTCAACGATGGCACGTCTCTAACCCCCACCCCTCCGCCGCCTCCTCCAACCTTGCTCCTCAGCCGCACCCAACGTCATAAACCTCTACCCCCCAACTATCTCACTCACCCCTTTCTTTTCCCATTCCACCAGCCAAACTACACTTCTCCGACGCCACCTCCTGATGGCTGTCGTCGCCCCACACCCATCCATCGCTTCTCCCTTTACATTGATTCATTCCTTCCCCCCGAAACACAACCATCACTAACCATCACAACTCTCTCTATCTAGATCAAGATTCGAGTCTACATTAGGCGCACCTCAGTGGCACCCAAATGCGTTTCCGAGTCTCTTCGTTTGTGCATTTGTGTGGGTGTGATTTTGTTGCTGTATGAAGAATGCTAGGGATTTTGAAATTGATTTTTTGTTGCTGAATGAAGAATACAGCTGCAATTTTCTCCTCAACCCTGACATTCCATCTAGGCAATTCTGGGTTCATAAAATAATTGGGGAATTTTTTGTTTGTGTGTTTTAATTGTGGTGAATTTTCGGTGGGAATGGTGGATCGGAGGTAATTGATTGTGCTGGGGGTATAATCTGGGATTTCTTTCTTTGTTTTTTTTTTTTAATTCAGAGATTTGGGATTTTTGTTTTAATCCAGAGACAAAATTTTGATGTTACGAAAGTGTTGTGTTGTGCTGAATGTGAGTGTTATGTAGATTTTGGGTGGTGGTGATGACGCTGATGGTGCTCTTGGTGGGAGTGACCGGTGCAATTTTTGAGGGTGACTAATGCAATTTTTGAATTTGAAGGGTGGCTAATGCAATTTTTGAAAAAGATTGTTAACCTTTCCGTCAATATTGTTAGTGTATTTTAACGACCGTCCAAAATTGCACCGGATCGCAACGAATTGTGAACATAAAAGCCCAAATCGCAACTTTTGGTACATTGTGTACCACATTGCAACTACATGTAAACTTAATGGTACAAATGTGCAATTTGCCCTTAAATCAACCTGAAATAATTGCTGAAAGTTGATTCGCATTTTGATTGTATCTTGTACAAGAGAGTAGAGTTGATCATCGTGATGAAATTAAATTTAAAAAGAGAACCCGTCCATAGAGAAATGAGAGAGAGAACCTGAAACAGATTGGGGAGGAAGCGTGCGGGTGGAAATTTGAGATCGGGAGCGGCCGCCGCATCTTGAGGAGGATGGCGACGGTCGGCAGCGTCTTCTTCACCGACATCACTAAGGAGATCGCCGATGCAGAGTAATGGTCCTCCCACTCCTTTCATCTCCCTCCCTCTACCTGATCGATCAAATCAAATGTTTCTATTCTCTCGTTTTCCGTGCTCCCATCTCTCGAGGACTTAATGAGTTTTTTTTTCTTTCAAAATGACCCCGCGTATTATCAATATATTGCAATGTAACATTTCTACTTTCAAAGCGATCAATGTCACATGCGTACTATCATTTGGTAATCAACTGAACCCCAAATTTTAACCGACGTTTAAAAAGTAACGGCCTTGTATACATATTTTTCAAATGTGGTCATTAAAGTTTTCTTTTTTGCATTGTCCTCATCCCTCTCATACAATTTTCAAATTTTTAACTCTCATAGAATTGTCAAATTTTTAATTATTTTCAATAAATTGTGATTTTTAGTATTTATTTATTTTTTGAGAATTAAATCATTTAGTATTACCTTTAAATTGATATACCAACACCCATCTCCATCTCCACCTACACCTCCATTTCATCACCACCACCACCACCCATGATCTACTACCATCACCACCATCAACAGCAGTCACCACCTAACGAAAGAACCATCAACCAATCTCCAAATCAAAAAATACACCCTCTATTGGATATTATGCCCTAGGCCCTTGAGAAAGGCCTATGCGTTATATCATAGCTTCATTGTTATAGAAATAACAAACCCGATTATTATATATTTTGCATGTTTATTATAATAATCATTGTCCCTAGCACTTATGAAGGGCTAGCATGAGTTTAATGGATAATCATATGATGATTATAGCGCATAGGATGCGGATTAAACTTGTGGTACATGTTGGAGAACAAGTACTGGATAGACCCGTTATGAGATTTATGTCATGGTCAAATGTCATAATTAAATCTCATAGTAGTTATATCATTTATCCTTAGACCTGAGATTATCATAGTCTTCCACATGATGAACATTATGTTTGACGTACTCAAACGCTACCCCTAACTGGGAAGTTATAAAGGCTACGATTGGCATAATCGAATTCTTGTAGGGAAGAATGATAAGTCAAGATGGGATTTATCCCTCTCTCAAGAGAGATATCTGCTTGGCCACTCTATGAGTGAGATTGATAATAGTGTACGGCCGTACCCAAATGAATTGAAGTGTTCAATGTTATTTGCTCATATCAATCTACTCGGGATCGAGGAAGCATTGGACAACATAAGTTGACGTGGACCATGACTTATGTCCAATATGATATCGCGTGACAAAGGGATTGTGATATATTCTATAAGGTTACTTTGGGCTTTCAAAGTTATACTAATTGGATAGTCATAATGGCTTGCTAGAGTCCGCTTATGACTTACGGTTCTGACTTGTTCAGACTCGTTGCCAACTTAGTATAATCCTATTGGGTCACACACAATAGAACGGATTGAATAAGGCACAGAAAACGGGATGTTGGGTATGCTTATCACTTAACCCTCCTACTTATATTAGAATTGATTGATACCATCACCTGTGTTTATTTTAAGGACTTTAGGACCCTATGTAAGAAGTTTTGTAACTTCAATTTTTAGCTAAGTCCTCTTTATAGACCAGGCTTAGTATCTAGGGCTGAAGCTATAATTTCATGGTAAAAAGAGCAAAGGCAAAGCATGGTGCGCACACCTTCCATGCGCAGCGCATCCCTTCATGCGCAGCGCATCACCTTCTGCGCACTCCATGCGCATGAATCTCATGCGCACTCAGACTTGCCTTAATTTTCACTTCCTAACCTTACCTTATGAAGCTTGGAAAGCGTCATAACAAGCTACGCTTTTGAATGAGCCAAATTTGCTGATGTGGACAAACGACAAAACAAGAACACTCAGCACACACGAAGATGGAGACGCTCCCCTTTTTTGAAATTCAAATCTGAAGACAGCTGTCACTCTTGAAGATTTTTGAAAGCTGTCAACTTGATGTCTCCAACGGCTATAAAGGACAGCTGCGCGCCAATCACAAAGCGACAGGACATAGTCCTTGCTCTGCTCCCCAACGGCTAGTTTTTGGAGCTCAGCTATAAATAGCATGCTCATCCTCATTTTCCAAGCTGCTGGTGTGTTACTTGAGAATTGCTTAAGATTTGCTTCCAAAGAGAAACTTTGAAGATTTGAAGATTTGAAGATTGCCTACAAGATTTCCAGATTTCTAAGATCAACCTTCATACCTTCATACTTCACCAAGCCCAGATCCTATAAAGCCTTTGTAACACCAGAATCTTGTGCTCTCCATCTCATAGATTCAAAGAGCCCAGATTTCTGATACACACACACACCTCTTGAAGTTTCGATCTCATCGATCTTACTTCTAGAGATACACCGGTTATTGTCTAGGATTTTGTTCTTTCATAGATTATAGATCTTTGAGTTAGTTTTGTTCTTCCTCGTTGTAACTTGTAAACTCTCTCATATAATAAGATCTCCATTAGAAATCCAAGACTAACCATCTTGGTAGAGGACGTAGATCTTTTCCCGATCGAACCTCTCCAAATAGCTTGTCTACTGTTTGTGCTTTTCATTCTACATTTAAGCTTTACTCATATATTGTTTTGTTTGATCTTTGTAGATTGTCTTGCATCGTTCGAAGTGTGTTTGTGAGCTTTTTGCCTTAGTTCCATCTTGCGCCTATCTTTAAGCTAAAACTTAGTGCGTGCGTATTTACACTTCTGCGCATACTCCCTGCGCATAAGTGATTGCTTTAAGACTTCTGATGTGCATTTTACACTCTTGCTGCGCGCTATACTTAGCCAAATTAAGAGTCGTGCGCATTCGCCATTGCTTTGCAAAAGGGTTTGAAAAGAATTTTAAAAACGCTATTCACCCCCCCCCCCCTCTAGCATTTTTCATACCCTTGTTGCCCTTCTAGGACCAACAAGTGGTATCAGAGCAAACACCTTTATAAAACATTTCTGTTTTTCAAGCTTAACAGCTTGGGTGCCGATTCGATATGGCCAACTCAAAACCTATGGCAACTGCAAACTACACTCACGTTCCGGTCTTTGATGAAGATCATTTTGACGTGTGGAAATTCAGCATTTTAACTCATCTCAACTCAATCAATGAAAGACTTCATGACACCGTAGTTTATGGACCTTACATTCCTATGAAAGCGAATCCAAATCCGCGTACAAAAATGTTGTTCAACCAACTGTCAAGAAACCAAAGGAAGAATGGACTGAGGAAGAAACAAGAAGTGTTGCAAATGATGGCAAAGCAAGAAACATTCTTCTAAGCACTCTAAGCACGGCTATGAAACAACAAGTCATGCATTGTGCTACCGCCAATGAGTTATGGGATGCTATTGAAGAACATATAGAAGGAGACACCGTGTGCAAGGAAAACAAGAAATATGAAGTACAAAAGAGATTATACAATTTCTCTCAACTCCCCGGTGAAACTTTAAGACAAACTTATGAACGCTTTTGTGAAATTATCAATCTATGTATTTCACTTGGCATGAAGTTTTCGAACAAAGATTTAAATGTCAATTTTCTTCAAGCTTTTGGATCAAGATACCTACATAAATCTAGCGCCCTAGAAGACGCTGGAACTTTGGATGTATGGACACTTAGAAATCTTTATGCAAATCTCAAAGTCTATGAACTCAAGCTTCAGCGTATAAGTGAAACTGAAGGAAAATCCAAGTCCATTGCAATGGTGGCGCAAAGAGAAGAAGCACCTGCGCAAGCTCAAGTTCAAGTTGAGAAAAGCTCAGATCCCAAAATTTCTACTTCTGAGCTATTGGACATGGATGATGAAGACTTCGCTTTATTTGTGAAGAAATTTCAAAAGTTCAGAAAATTCTCAAGACCCAGCTCAAACAACAAATTTCAAGGATCTACCAGCAGAGCTCCTCCAAAATTCACGAGGAGTAGTGATTCTAAAAGAAAAGAAGGTCTTGTTTGTTTTAATTGCAGGAAACCAGGACACTTTGCTTCAAGCTGCCCAATTCCAAAATTTGAATATATGCAGAAGAAGAGCAGCCATACTCCTAAGTTCACTCCCAAATTCACTCGTCACAAGGGAATGGTTGCTGAAGAAGAATCACCAGCAAATGAGCAGAACACTTGGATCGAAACAGACTCAGATGAGAGCGATGAAGATTCTGATGATGGACTCGTTTGTTTGATGGCAAATGATGATGAAGTTGATACTTATGATTCTGATGATGACTTCTCCAAGGATGTTCCTGATATGAATGCCTTGAATAAACCTATCAAGAAATCTGTAGGTTTTCAAGAAGAGAAAAAGAAGAAAGGACCAACCATCAGCGAGCTCGTTGAACAAGGATTTCTCACTCCGGCTCAAAGCGATGGTGGATTGTTATTTTCACGGTGTGATCTAAGTGCAAGGAACAAGTTGAGAAAAGGAGCTTACATCAGACCTCAAGTTGAACCAACTGCTCCAATCTCCAAAATCAATGATGATGAAGTGATTGTTGAACAAGAAAAATTGTTCAAAAAGGCTGAAAAGGTAATCACTAGATTTGATAGTATGAAGGAAGCTTTAACACTATCATGTGATGAAATTTCCCAGCTTAAGACCGAGAAATCTCTACTTAAATCTGAACTCACCCTCCTTAAGGAGCAGATAAAGAGCATGACTCCTCTTACTGTTATAAAACACTTTTCTAACAGAACAGAACTCACTTCTTAAAGTTCAAAACGATGAATTGGTTGCTCAAATTACTGATCTTAAAAAGATTACAAATGAGTGGTCCAATTCTCGTGTCACTATAGAGAATATATTTGAGTCCCAAAAAGTCAGTGGTGATAAAAGTGGCTTGGGATTCTCATCAACTAGTGAGAACTTTAAATGTGGTGTCTGTGCTGAAAGAGATAGTGAATTTACAAACCATCAAACTTTTGAAATTCCCAAGGAAAAACATTCCAATTCAATGGGTAAAGGACAGGAAAAAGTCAAGAGACAAACATTCCATTATGTCTACCCAACGAAGCAATTTGGGAAAGATAATGGAAAGAAAGATATAGCTACAGATGAATCATCCTCTAGCAAAATCCCTCTTGAAACCAAGAGCGTTCCTTCTACAAGTGATCATTATGCGCCAAGGAGCCATGCGCCTCACCGCCATGCACATCCTAGCCCTATGCGCACTCCTAGAAAAAGCGCTCCAAAATTTCAAAAGAAAGATTTTGTTAAGGCCGGCTCATCTGACCCAAGGAAGAATACTATCCCTAAGAAAAGTAAAGAGTTTGTGAAAACTCATGTGATTAGTGGCTTTCATCATTGTTCCATTTGTGATTGTTCTGGACACAAGGCCGCGGAATGCCTTTTGCGATTCACTCCTAATGCCAAAGGACGTAAAAACCCTAAGGTCAAGCAGGAGTGGGTTGTCAAAAGTTGCTAACCCTAGGACCCAAAAGGAATAAAGGGGACCTGCTTAAATGTCTATATTTCAGGTTCTTTGTTTCATGGCTGGATCTTCAAAAGCTAGAAATTATGAATGGATTCTCGATAGTGGGTGTTCAAGACACATGACTGGAGATGAATCTTTATTAGAAGATGTCCATGAAGAAAGAGGTCCCTCAGTTACATTTAGTGATAATAACAAAGGTCAAGTTGTAGCATATGGAAAGCTCAAGAAAGACAAAGTGTGCATTGAAAGAGTCTCTCTCGTCGAAGGACTCAAGCACAACTTATTATCCATATCTCAATTCTGCGACAAAGGATTAGAATGCCATTTCTCTTCAACGCAATGTCTTATCAAGAATGGAAAAACTGGAGCTGTCTTACTCACGGGTTATCGTAAGACAAATATTTACATTATTGATTTCTATAGTATGAACTCTAGTACTAATCTTTGTTTTGTAGCTAAAAGTGTAAGCGAGAACAGTTGGCTATGGCACAAGCGCATGAGTCACTTGAACTTCAAATGTCTATCAAAACTCAGCAGGGACAATCTTGTCAAAGGACTCCCCAAAGTTGCTGATCATCATGACAACAAATGCGCAGCCTGTCAACTAGGCAAACAATCAAAGCAGTCTTTCTCCAGCAAGACAAATCCCTCAACTTCAAAATGTTTGTAACTGCTGCACATTGATCTATTTGGACCAGTTACCACTGCAAGCATCAAAAGAAATAAAGTATACTTTAGTTGTGGTGGACGATTTCTCAAGATATACATGGGTGGAAATGATGATCTCAAAAGATGATTGTTATGACATTCTCACCACTCTATTCAGACTCCAAACCCAAAAAGAAGATGACATCGTTAGTGTTCGATCTGACAATGGAACAGAATTCAAAAACAACGGTGTTGCTCGATATTGCGACGATCATGGGATAGATCACAACTTCTCAACCGCTGGAGTTCCACAACAAAATGGTGTAGTGGAAAGAAAGAATAGGACGTTGATTGAAGCAGGAAAGACGATGATAGCCGAAGCGAAATTGCCTAAATACTTTTGGGAAGAAGCTATCAACACTGCATGTTTTACTTAAAATCGCTCCCTCATTAACAAACGTCACAACAAGACTCCATATGAACTATGGCGTGGAAGAACTCCCAACATTGCTTTCTTCAAAATCTTTGGTTGCAAATGTTATATCCTCTACAACGGAAACGAACATAGAGGTAAATTCGACGCCAAAGCCGACGAAGGTATTTTTGTTGGGTATGCTAAACATTCTAAAGTTTTTTCGTGTTTTCAATAGATCTACATTAGTGATAGTTGAATCTGTACATGTTACTTTTGATGAACATTCTCTCCTTGAGCTACATTTGGCTCCAAATGTTTCTGATGATTCTGTTGAGTCCATTGAGACAGGTGCGCACATACCAGCTGCGCATACACAAGACCAGAATGTATCAACATAAGGAAATCCATCTACATCAGTTGCGCAAAGCATTATCAATAGCGCACCAAGTAGAACTTCAGCTGCACCTAACCATGCGCCTGGAGATTCTTCCAATGCGCATCAGTCTACTGCTGCATCTGGTGTTAATCCCACTTTCAATTCTGAACCAGTTCTTCCTCCAAATTTTGATGATTTTAATACTGGTGAAGATGTGCAAATTGAAGACCTTCAAGTTACTACAACTCAACCTAACTTACCTCCTGAAGTTCGTGAAGTTAGAGATCACCCAATCACTAATATCATTGGTGATCTTCATGTTGGGGTTCGTACAAGGAGAGCTACAAACTTTGATGCTTACACTGCATTTATCTCTCAAATTGAACCAAAGAAGGCTGATGAAGCGCTCCAAGATCCTAATTGGGTTGTTGCTATGCAAGAAGAACTCAATCAATTTGAACGATGTAAGGTTTGGACTCTTGTCCCAAGACCAAATAATCAAGGAGTAATTGGTACAAAATGGGTGTTTAGAAACAAGATGGATGAGAATGGAACCATCACGAGAAACAAAGCAAGATTGGTTGCACAAGGCTACAGGCAAGAAGAAGGAATTGATTACGATGAAACATTCGCGCCCGTAGCAAGACTTGAAGCTATCAGATTATTTCTAGCTTACGCCGCTCACAAGGACTTCAAGTTATATCAAATGGATGTGAAGAGTGCATTTTTGAATGGTGAACTCCAAGAACAAGTCTACGTTGCTCAACCACCTGGGTTTGAAGATTCACAATTTCCAAATCATGTCTACAAACTCCAGAAAGCTTTGTATGGACTCAAGCAAGCACCAAGAGCATGGTATGATACACTATCCAAGTTTCTCATCGAAAAAGGCTTCACTCGCGGTAAAATCGATACCACTATTTTCATTACCAAACATAATGGTCATAAATTACTTATTCAAATTTATGTTGATGATATTATATTTGGTTCTACTAATGAATTGTTGTGCAAGCGCTTTGAGAAACTAATGAAGAGCAAGTTTGAAATGAGCATGATGGGAGAACTCACATTCTTCCTCGGGATTCAAATCAAGCAAATGAGTGAAGGCATATTCATCAATCAAGCCAAATACACAAAGGACTTAATCAAGAAATTTGGACTTGAGAATGCCAAAGCATACGATACTCCAATGGCCACCGGTAACAAACTTGACAAAGACTTAAAAGGTAAAAAGGTTGATCAAACACTTTATCGAGGAATGATTGGCTCACTCCTTTATCTTACTGCTAGTAGGCCTGATATTATGTTTAGTGTTTGTGTCTGCGCACGTTATCAATCTGACCCTAGAGAAGCACACTTAATTGCTGTGAAACGTATAATACGATATCTCTCTGGCACTGTTAACCTTGGACTTTGGTACACCAAAGATTCGAACTTTAAACTTGTAGGTTATTCAGATGCGGACTACGCAGCATGCACAATTGATAGGAAAAGCACAAGCGGCACTTGTCATTTCCTTGGATATCGACTTGTGTCTTGGGCCAGCAAGAAGCAAGCTGCAGTTTCTGTCTCTACAACTGAAGCAGAATATATCGCTGCTGGAAGCTGGTGCTGTCAAATTCTGTGGATGAAGCAGCAATTAGTGGACTATGACATCAAAGAAGAAAATTGTCCCATTTATTGCGACAACACTTCAACAATTGCTGTTTCTGAAAATCCTGTCATGCATTCGAAGACCAAACACATCGACATTAAATATCACTTCCTCAAAGACCACGTGGAAAAGGGAATATTCATCTAGAACACGTGGGAACCGATTATCAAATCGCCGACATTCTTACAAAAGCACTTGATGCTAAGAGGTTCATCTTTTTGAGAGGTGAAATGGGTATGCTTGAACTTAGCTAAATTTTGTCAAATATGATTTGTCAATACTAATGATTTTGTTTGTGATAAAATTCTAAGTTAGATATTCATCATGCGCCTGCGCACAAGAAGCACCCTTAGCTATGCGCATAAGGTAAATCAGTTGTTTCTTTATGGAAACTCTGCGCAATACATTGATGCGCATAACTATCATGCGCATGACCCGTGGACCTAAGGTAAGTTCTCTTTTGAATAGTTTCACTTAGGTCCTTGACTTGCTGAGTCAGCATAATTCGCAAGGGTACTTGTGTAATTATTATTTTCCCTCGTCATTATTTTTGAATTTTTTTGGGAAATTACCTTTCTGCCCTCTGCGCACGTCCCACCTCATTTAATGCAAAGGCATTGAGTGACGCGCATTTAATGCTCATTGTGTGATGATTATGACGGAATAGGAAAAGATTCATTTTGACCATAAATGACTGACACACGCGCGCGGCTAGGCTTTTTCACGCGCGTTCCTCATTGGTCCACGTCATTCACGCATGCGCCTCACCCGCGCATGCGCCTCACTCGCCTGACTTTCACCAACTTGTTGTCAGCGCGCATGACGTCATCATCCTTTTTGATGATTAAAACCTCCTCCGCCGTCTCTCTCTCTTCACTTCTCATCTGCTCACTTTCCTCAACCGCCTTCTCTTCTTTCTCCAATTCTGACATCTCTCTCTCTCTGCACTCATCAATCTCACTCTACTTTTCCGAAAAATCTTCCTTATATATCATGGCTCCAAATAAATCATCCACTACATCTTCCAAGAAGCAAGAGGATCCACAAATGGTAAGGATTTCAAACTCAAACTTTCAGTTTTCCGCCATTAATGAGTTCGAAGGTCTGGTTTTTCCCCTTTCTGATTCCTCCATGATTAGTTGCTCGTTTTTCAAATTATTTGATGCTACGTGTTCGATTTACTCTTAGCTTTTCATTTATGTAATTTGTTTTACGATCAATGATCATTTGATGTGTTTTCTGTGGAAATATCAAATATTTTATCTTTTTGAATTCTCTTCGGTTTTTCTCAGATCTTGGTTGTACGTTTATGCTATTGTTGTTATGATTTACTTGTTTGTGTGTGATTTTTCATTTCGAACATTTTGATGTGCTTTTTATGCATTTTGGAGCACTTTGACATTTTTATGTTCTTCGTGTTCTTTGTGTATTCAATACATGTTCTTCGTGTTCTTGATGAATAGTCATATGACAAGCCTTGATATGATTCTTGATTGTGTTTCTGCTTTTCGCGCCAATTTTAGGCGTTTGGTTTAAAATTATTTGTTTTGGACATTTTTACCCTTTTCATTTCCTATCTTTTTCTAAGTATGGAGTCTAGTTCATGCGCTGCGCATATTGCTCATGCGCATGCGCTTCTCTCCATGCGCATGTCCAGACCTAATTCTCCACCTTTGTTTTGCGCAGAATCTCAATTACTTTATTCCTGGATGGGAACTTGATGTGGAAGACCTAAAACTGGATGCGCTAGGACGCTATATGGTTGAAATCATGGACAAATCTGGGATTTTGCCTCTCTTCTCCAAAGGCCAGGACTTTATTCTTCCATCTTACATCGACGAGTTCTTCAGCAATGCAGAAGAAATTGAACGAATGTACGACGGCATCTCTGTTCCTTGTCTCAAAAGTTCTATCTGCGGAGTTTCTATAACTATCAACTACGCGCATATCAGACAGACAATGGGTTTACCAGCGTGCAATAAGAAGAAGATACCTCAGGATGTGCAGGACAGTGTTGCGCAGAAGCTTATAAGGATTCCTACTCTGGTTGGTCAGTACAACAACCATGATAGGAAAGATTTTGGGGAATTGATGTTCCACCTCTGCACTCTCATTGGTGACACTATCAACTGCAAAAATGGTAACAAGTCAACATTCATCAGCAAGCAATGGATGTGCTGCACTGCCATTTACAAAAAGAAGAGGTTAAGCTGGTCTGAGATTATCTTTGATGAATTAGTGCGTTGGGTGCGCGTTTACAAAAAGAAGGCAGTTGATCCAAAGAAACCAGCCAAGTACAAAACGCATTGCAGAATTCTAACTGCAATCTTCATGCGATTCCCATCAGTGCGCAAACTGGTGGAAGAGGACCCCTTTCTCAAAGTTGATGTGACTTCCACGCGCACGTATTCACGCGTATTTCTTCAGAATTTCCGCCGTGAAGTAAACAACTTTGATTACTGCATGTACTGGGCTGCTGACCCCATTGAAGTGTTTGAAGATATTCATCCTGAAAATCAAGGATCGCCTCCTGTATCTAGTGGTGAGATTTATGAGGCATCTTCAACTGACTCTGATTCTGAAATTGAATCCTTCTTTGAGCCGGTCCCAAGCAAAGTAGGCGACAAAGAAAAAGGCAAGGGTTGCTGCTGATGCGCCTTTGCGCAAGAAGAAGAAGGCCAGCAAATCTACTGTTGCGCCTGGGATAACCATTAAGGAGCCTACTGCGCAAACTCCGAAGCGCAAGGCTACTTCAGACCCTGAGCCTCCAAAGAAAGCAAAGAAGGCCAAGGCTCCTGCTCCTGAAGAAAAAGGAAAAGCTAAGGCTGCTGCGCCTGTTGAGAAGAAAGACAAGAAGAAGAAGAAGAAGAAGACAAAGGAATCAAGAACCCTACTAGATGAGTCTGATGAAGACGTCCAAGTAGAAGCTGATGTTGATGCTGCGCCTCCTCCTACTGCTCCAGAATCAAAGCGCACATCTACCCCTCCTGCGCCTAAGTCAAAACGAGCCTCTACTCCTCCTCCTGCGCCTCAAGAAGAAGATGAATTTGAGGGTGCTTTCAATGATCCTCTTATCAGCCCTTCCAAATCTACTGGAACTTCCAAAGCTGCTCAATCTCAGGGGGGAAGCAAAAAGAAACTGCAAAGCCCATGCGCAATAATACTTCTAGTGAGGATGAAGTCCCACTATCGGCGAAGAAGGCCACTCCATCGTACAGGGTAAAGAAAGTTGCCACCAAGAAGCGCGCCTCCAAGCGAACCATGGAAGACTTATCTGATGTTGATTCAGATCCTCCAAGACATTCTCCTTCGCGCACTGAAAGGTCTACGCGTGATATAGCAAGGGAAGCAAGACTTGCTGCAGTTGCGCAAAGGAACGTTGCGCAGCAAGCCCCACCAGTCTTCATTGATGGTGAAGGCTTTGCTCATGATGCGCCTGATCCTACTGTTTATGAGGATGCGCCTATAGTTGAAGATGGCGAAGACTCGAGCTCAGAAGATTATGAGGTCCATCGTTCTCCTATCCATGCGCATCACTCTCCAGTTCATGCGCAAGAGACTCCTACTGCTGCTGTCACTCCTGTGCAACCTACTGGAGCATCACAGACTTCTCCAATTATTCCTGCTGTAACTCCAGCAACTGCTGCCTCAGATCCCTCGAGTTCAACAACTGACATGCGTCAAATCTTGGACATGCTCCAGACTATACAGGCTAATCAATTTGCTGCGCAAACCCAGCACTTTCAGGTGGTCACTGCGCAAACTAAGATTCAAGAGCAACTGGATGCGCAGTCTGCACTGCTCGATGCGCAAGCCAGTTTCCTTCAGGCTATTGATTGTGCCATTAAGGGGGAGAGTTCTGCAATAAAGGCAACCAGTTCTGAAGCTATGCCTCCTCCCACAGGTTCTGCTGCAGCGCATGCATCTGGTTCTGGTGCTGCGCCCTCTCAAGATTTTGATCTACTGCGCCAAGATATCCAGCATGACTTCGGCATCATCTCTTCTGCGCTCACTAAGATCCCCTCTGTGCATGGGTTGAATGAAGCTTTGTTTTCCTTAGCCAAAACCATCACAGAAATCATTCAGATTGAGTCTGCCAAAGTCATAAAGTCTATTGACAATTTTGCGCCTACTGCCTCCAGCTCCTCCTCTATTGATGTGCTCAAATCTCATATGACTGACTTCTTAGTTCAGTTCAGTGATACTTTCAATGGAAGAATGAACCAGGCTATGCTAGATATGCAAGCCAGTCAGAACATGGTTCAGGTTGAGCTAACCAAGACTTTGGTTGATGCGCAGAAAGAAATTCAGGACTCCATAGCTGCGTACCTTCAATCGTTTGGAAATCAGATGGGGGCGTTTGAAAATTGCTTTAACAGGATTTCTGAAGACATCCAAAGAGATAATGCGCTGATGCGAGACGGTATGAGGACTCATATGAATCTAGTGGTGGAATACAACGCCAAGTTTCAGCAACTGAAGATTGAGTTGATGAACAAGTTTACCAGCTTGCAGAATGAGATGCGTGAAGCACTGCAGCGAATTCATATAGACTAGACTTTGTAATCTTTTCGTTTTGCTGCGCAATTGTAAGTTTTTGATGCGCAAGGTCTTTTGCTTTTGATTTTTCTTCCATTGTAAAACTTGTACCCTGTAACTCTTACCTTTCAAGTTTTAATGAGAAGAATGCATCATTGCTCTTTCACAAATCTGAAGACATCTGTCACTCTTGAAGATTTTTGAAAGCTGTCAACTTGATGTCTCCAACGGCTATAAAGGACAGCTGCGCGCCAATCACAAAGCGACAGGACATAGTCCTTGCTCTGCTCCCCAACGGCTAGTTTTTGGAGCTCAGCTATAAATAGCATGCTCATCCTCATTTTCCAAGCTGCTGGTGTGTTACTTGAGAATTGCTTAAGATTTTCTTCCAAAGAGAAACTTTGAAGATTTGAAGATTGCCTACAAGATTTCCAGATTTCTAAGATCAACCTTCATACCTTCATACTTCACCAAGCCCAGATCCTATAAAGCCTTTGTAACACCAGAATCTTGTGCTCTCCATCTCATAGATTCAAAGAGCCCAGATTTCGGATACACACACACACCTCTTGAAGTTTCGATCTCATCGATCTTACTTCTAGAGATACACCGGTTATTGTCTAGGATTTTGTTCTTTCATAGATTATAGATCTTTGAGTTAGTTTTGTTCTTCCTCGCTGTAACTTGTAAACTCTCTCATATAATAAGATCTCCATTAGAAATCCAAGACTAACCATCTTGGTAGAGGACGTAGATCTTTTCCCGATCGAACCTCTCCAAATAGCTTGTCTACTGTTTATGCTTTTCATTCTACATTTAAGCTTTACTCATATATTGTTTTGTTTGATCTTTGTAGATTGTCTTGCATCGTTCGAATTGTGTTTGTGAGATTTTTGCCTTAGTTCCATCTTGCGCCTATCTTTAAGCTAAAACTTAGTGCGTGCGTATTTACACTTCTGCGCATACTCCCTGCGCATAAGTGATTGCTTTAAGACTTCCGCTGTGCATTTTACACTCTTGCTGCGCGCTATACTTAGCCAAATTAAGAGTCGTGCGCATTCGCCATTGCTTTGCAAAATGGTTTGAAAAGAATTTTAAAAACGCTATTCACCCCCCCCCCCTCTAGCATTTTTCATACCCTTGTTGCCCTTCTGGGACCAACACGGGAAAAACTGGATCCTGGTGAAAGGATACGTACGGATGGTTTGGGAGCCACCCAACCAATCCGTACGGATGGTTTGACCAGACGGAAAACAGTTTGTTCAGATCTCTTATTTGACAAGGAATTCTGATCCCAAAATGAATTAGGTTTATACCCTATTATATATGTGTGCAGTCGGGTTTGAGAAACCGAATGGTTGATTTTAGAAATCATAACATATTGTTTGTGAAACAATTACACACATATAGAGGGGATTATTAGTTTTGAGATTTAGAATCATCATAACTCAATAATCAATGAAGCAAAATAATTCTTACGAAGAAATCGTTTCTTCATCAAGCCTTGGGTCTAGCAATCCAGATCAAGAAGGTGTTCTTGATATCCGTTCGACGTGTGGATACCGATGGAGGGTGTTTCCTTTAGCACCTCAAAGTCCGTGTTCATGGATTCGATCTTCAAGGGTACGTTTCTTTCATCTTGTATTTAATTTAATCAACATGCACGGATCCAGGCTCTTGGGTGTTTGATTTTCTCTGTTTATTCCGATGCGCATGATGCATCAAAACCCAACAATGGTATCAGAGCCCCATTCATTGTTGATTATTTTAGTATATCATGTTGAAATTGTTTAATTCGATTATATAATATCTACATGATAATAAGATGAATGTGTGATTTGAGTTTTATATATGAGATATAAAATTTATGAGCATGAGTATGGGGATTATGTAATTATTGTATTGATTTGATCCATATGAATAATTGCATGTTTGGGATATCAATAAATAATCAGATTATGTGTATTGATAATTTGGATCTAATTTGTGTATGTAATAAATTGTTTATTCATGGTATTGATTAGATCTAATTAAATTCGTAATCTGTAAATTCATGTTTCTGTAATCTGATTATGTATAAACATGATATTGGATTTGGTCGAATTTCTGAAATTCTGAAGAAAAAAAAACTGGAAATCTGGGATCCTACCAATAGATCCGTACGGATGGTTTGGATGATGCCAAACTGATCCGTACGGATAGTTTGGAAATTCTCAGATTTGATTTTGTTTTCTGGTGTTCAGATTATTCTGTAAATTGTTTACAGAAATCGAATCTGGAAACTGGAAACTGCTTTCAGACGGCTGGTTTTCGAAACCGTGTTTCCTGAAACAGTTTTCGGCCGAAGAAATTAAAAGGAATTGCAGAAATCAGAGTTCTAAAGAGTTTAGAACTTTTGTAATCTGTGAGATTAAGAGACAATGAAAGATCTTGAAACAAGTATCTAATCTATACGGGAATGTGGATGCCTTTTGGCTTAGTTTCGACCGTATAGAGAAGTTGCTTGGTTTCTTGATCTTAGCACGGAAATGTGGATGCCTTTTGGCTTAGTTTCGGCCGTGCGGTTTGTGCTTTCAATTTCAAGATGCTCTGCGGATACAGTTTCAGAATTCTGAAGAGTTCAGAGTTTATGTGACCTGTATGAAAGAGCTGTACGGATAAATCTGGATGCTTCCAGAAACATCTGTACGGATGGTTGTGGCATTACTGATTCTAATCTGTTTCAGACGGCAGGTTTTGGAAACCGTGTTTCCTGAAACAGATTTAAGTACAGAAGTCCAAACTGTTAATGAGATCAGAATCTTAAAGGAGTTTAAAATTGGCGTAATCTTAAAGTTTCAGAATTTATCCCTATACAAAGTGCAAATAGTTTGCAGAGAAGGAAACTATATTTGGATTAATTCATTGCATGGACCAATGGCAGGCTTACGCCTTGTTTCTGAGAATGCGAATGAAATATCCAATCTGTAAATTGTTTATAGATAATTTAGATTCCGTCCCCATAATATTGCTTCATAATTGAATCACAAGATTTTGCTTCTGTTAATTAATTTGATTAGTTGACATCCATCATGCAAAGACTATATTATATTATGGTTGACATAATTAAATATTTGATGCATGTCTCTATGTTAAATGAACCTTCTTTAAAACTTAAGTCATGTGTCAATCCATTATTAAAACACTTGTGAGTACACCGGGTATTTTAAGGTGGGCTCTGCCAAAGCGAGGTCCATTAATTCTATCAGTGTATGAGCAAGATGAGGAATGAGAGTTTCCTATGCGTTTAACGTGGTTTGACTTAATTAGGCTATCAAAAGACAAAGTTTTGGGCCTAAGGCACAAGATGAGATTAAAACATGTCTGACATAAGATGTCTAACAAATCTCATAAAGGATCTAAGAATCATATATGATATGATTGACAAAGAGTTGTCTACCTAATTAATTTAATTTTGAGCAGTATCGCCAAAGCGGACTTGAAATTAAATTAAAGTTGGATCTTAGCCTTCTTAAATTATATTATACAATTGTTGTATTTGAAGGTGTATAATTTAGTGGGAGTATTTATGAAATACATTATATGTCCCTAAATGATAATGGTATGAAATATATGTGTATATTTATTTGCATATTTTGTAGAATGTCTTAAACTATAATCATGTATAATCACTGCAATAGACCCCACTTAAAGAGAATAAGATTAACTTCCTTGACCTAGTCATGAGCTTAAGAATTGTTCTAAAGCAAGAACGGAAGTTATGAATTCTTAATAAATCATATTCCTAAGAAACCTTATGCCTTAAGGGTGGACAAAGACATTGATTAGAAACATGTGAATGATTCTATAGATGTCAACTATCCTACGACTTGCTATCATATGATCGGAACTTTAGAAGTGTAACACCCCTAACTTTCCATACATTTAATGAGCATTTAATGGCACTAAAATCCTTAATTAACCATAATTGAAGTGGGGCCCATAAATCAATTACATCATAAACAGTCATCAATGCGGAAGCAATAAAACGAAGTAAACTTGTCTTGGTGGAAATCATTCCAACCATAATAGTACTTACAACTCAAGAATTTTAAGACAATAATTGCTCTTAATTTCAAATAAAGTCTTCAAACACCGCTTCCCTTGCGGTTACTCTCCTCCTCCACCTACCTTGATCCTGAAAAGAAAATTTATAGAATAGGGGTGAGCGAACGAATGCTCAGTAAGTTCATACGCGGCCTCTCCGGTTACTAAGGAGAGACGACCAGAACAAACACTTCCAAGATCAAGTTTCGACGATAGGGTGATCTTAACTTAGAAAAGTCGACTGGGGATTCGACACAGTCAACATCATATTTGATAAATTCATTTAAGAATTATGGCTCTACAATTCGAGGGTGTTATAATAGTTTCCGTCAATTCCATATGTACATTGTAACCTCAATGCCAAAGGTACAGTTAATGCACTTAGCTTCATCAAGCTAATTCGTGCGGGTCGAAACGTGTATGGTATCCACACATACATGCTCGGGGTCGAGAACTATCCTTGTAATCAGACGGTTCCTGAGAGAAGGCATGTGATCACTCATGCAATCCCTTAACCTAAGATAGTCTCCTTCAAGACTAATATCCTTTACAGGATAAATCGTCCTTTTCAGGGACGACACGCCTCCTTTCTGAAAATGTGTCCCAAGCCACTAGTATTCACTTCTAGGGCTAGAGTAGGAAAGCATACGAAGGTACAGGTATGCATAACAAGTCACAATTCAATGATATTTAGTGACCAAAGGGGACATCACCAAATAGGGATAACTTCAAATAACGTTTTTACTTATCGCAGGATCATTCAAATGCTATCTAGCCATAACGATAGCTACTCTGAGAATAAAATTCTGAATTCCAATTGAACAAGAATGCAAGGACAAAAGGAACGTAATCCCATACCTTGATTGCTTTTCCCTGCCGAGTTCTCCTCGTACGAATCTACAAGGCATTGAATAGTTTACTTTAGTACTCTCAACATTGTTAACTACTTCTACTTAGTTAACTGAGAGATGTGTTTTTACTTCTTTATTTCATTACTCTTTTACTTACGTTTCGGGTTCTGACTTTGATTCGCGAGTCAGTCCTTTAACTTTAATGTTATTGTAATTAAGTCCTCCAACTTTGGTTTAATTACAATTTGGTCCCTCAACTATGGGTTAATTGCAAATTGGTCCTTCAACTTTGGAGTAATTGCAAATTAGTCCTTCAACTTTGGATTAATTGCAAATTGGTCCTTCAACTTTGGATTAATTGCAAATTGATCCTTCCATTTTGGATTAATTACAATTTAATCCTTCAACTTTTGTTTAATTGCAGGAAGGTCCCTTGACTTTGGTTTTGTTCGTAAAGGTCCCCCAAATTTCTTTTTAGCTACTTAGACCCTTTAACCTCAAGGGTTTTCTCTTTTATTTCTTCTAACTTTAAATTTTTTCAGTTAAATCCTTTCTCGTTTGGAAACTAACTGAATCTTTTAATTTTTTCCTCTTTTCGTTAACTTTCTAACTTTCAAGGTCTTCCAAGTATTTATTACATTCTCTCAAGTTAGTTTTCTAACTTTCCATCAACTCTCCTAAGGATCATGTTTTCTTTTCATTATAAATCTAATGAAATTACTAACTTTTCCGTCATAACTATTAACATCTTTAGTCAAGAATTAACACCCAAATCATATGGCCTTTAGCCGAATTCTATAGCATCAATATTCATTGATTTGGTCCATTTTTCGTGTTCTTAATTTTCCTTGTAATTTCTAACATCAATCTATTCACAAATCAATAACAATAATCATTAAAATCAACAAACAAATTCCCCATCTCATTTAGGCCATTCGGCCAAGACCCATTATGGGTGTAAACCCATATTTTTCTTCTTTTTGTTAAATCCTAAATAACCTCAATTCCTTATTTGATCAATTTCCATACATTGTAAAATATGTATTCGTTTAAATTCATGATCATAGAACTAAATCTTAAAATCAATAAAAATATTTATGGTTAAGTATGAAAATCTTCATACTATCATAACATTTAGATCCAACCTTTTACCCATTAAAATTCTCATCTTTGATTTACTAGCATGCAACAATCCTAATGTTTATTTCCTCTAAACATGCGTAGATTATGATTTACACATCCAAATTCAATGAAATAAATTTTAGAATGTGAGGTTCGACATTACCTTGAGAATGATCGGATTGGATTTCCACAAAAGCTTCAAAATCTCCCCCCTCTTCTCCCTCTTGGCTGCGGCTGCCCTAGGTGGGAATTAGGGTTTTTGTGTTGTGTTTGTTGTGTTGATAACTAAGAATAAAACCTAAAATTTCACTAACTAAGGTTTTTTATATTCTTGGGTAATTGTTATTTGGGTTGGGTCTATTTAATTAAGTTCGGGCCAACCCAACTCGGCCCACTTTTTTTTTTTTTTTTTTTTTTCCGGGTCTTTACATCTTTACCCCCTTAAAAGAAGTTTGTCCTCAAACTTAGACGTACCTTACTCCGAGAAGATGTCTGGGTACAATTCGCGCATTTCGCTTCCCTCTCTGTGTGATTACTCCATTGTACTTTCACATACGAAATGGTGCGTTTCCTCACTACCTCGTCCTTCTTGTCGACTATCTTGATAGGTCGTTCGTCGTATGTCAAATCCTCCTGAACTCTTAATTGCTTATACTCGATCACGTGACTTGGATCGTGTACATACTTCCTCAGCATGGAGATTTGAAATACATTGTGCACTCCAGACAGCACAGGTGGTAATGCCAACCTATACGCCACCTCTCCGATCTTATCGAGTATCTCGAAGGGTCCCACATACCGTGGACTCAATTTGCCTTTGATTCTGAACCGCATAATCCCTTTCGTTGGCGAGATCTTTAAGAATACGCGATCCCCCGGTTGGAACTCTAATTCCCTCCTCCTATTATCAGCATAGGATTTCTGTCAGCTTTGTGCAGTCTGTAGCCACTTTCGAATCTGTTGTACTTTGTCGGCGGTAATTTGCACGATCTCCGGTCCACCTAACTTCCTCTCACCAACCTCGTCCCAACAAGTTGGCGATCTGCACTTCCTCCCATACAACTCTTCGTATGGTGCCATCCCAATACTCGCATGGAAGCTGTTGTTATCTGCGAATTCGACCAATGGTAGATGCTCATCCCACGCATTAGGCCAATCCAACGATGTTGCCCTCAGCATGTCTTCTAGTGTCTGTATGGTCCTCTCCAACTGACCATCTGTTTGTGGGTGGAAGGCCGTGCTCATAGTTAACTCGGTCCCAAGCGCCCCTTGTAGACTATTCCAGAACTTCGAAGTGAACCTGGTATCTCTGTCGGACACTATTGAGACGGGTATCCCGTGTAACCTCACTATCCCATCAATATACAACTTGGCCAACCTTTCTAGCGAGTCCGTCTTCTTAATTGCTAGGAAGTGTGCCGACTTGGTCAATCTGTCTACTATAACCCATATCGCATCATGCTTTCCGGCCGTCTTCGGCAACCCACTTACAAAATCCATAGCGATGTTTTCCCATTTCCATTCAGGAATCGGCAATGATTGTAGCAACCCTGCCGGCTTCTGATGTTCGCTTTTCACCTGTTGACAGGTCAGACATCGGTTCACATATTCCGCCACATCGTTCTTCATATTGTTCCACCAGTATGACTCCCTCATATCTCTATACATTTTGGTACTCCCTGGGTGTACAAAAAATTTTGAACAATGTGCCTCCCTCATTATTTCTCTGTCGCGACCCCGAACCCCGCGGGCCCGAGACCGCGATCTGGACGTCGACTTAAAACAAAACTGAGAAATATCGGAGTTAAAAATTTCCTTTGATACCAAAGGTGATGATCCAATGTTTTACAAATCCAAGTTTGACAAAACCAAATACAACTATCATAAACTACCACAAGTTTATGCCCAACAAATACAAATATACAATTCTTAATGACGTCAATGTTTGGTACAACTATCCCAAAAAGGTTACACATTGATATAATGTAAACCAACCTATAACAACCTTCCCCAAAAGAATGTATCCACACTCAACGTCCTCTTTCTCGTGATCAGCGAAACTAATCCTTAGCACCTGGGGGGGTTAAGGATAAACAAAGATAAAAGAAAAGGGGTGAGATAAATCTCAATAAGTTACTAATGCAACTACATGACATGATATGATGCAATATACGATAATAAATCATAAATAGCACGTAGCAGTTATCACATAACAGATAGCAGCGGAAATAAACACATAACAAAGGATATAGCCAAGGTTTTCCAAACCGGTACATCCAAATAAGGATCGCTGCGCAGCTTCAATAATCAACAAATCATCATCTTCATAATAGCATGAAAGCCGAAGAGAAACCCCCGGTACCGGAACCAATAACCATAAAAGTGTCACAAGGGACAAGAGCCATGACACAAAGTCATGCCCGTAGCTAGATACATTCACAAAGGAAGCTAACTTATCCCTTCCAAGGCCAATCTGGAAAAGGGGGTATAGAAGGGGGCAAAACAATGGTCAACATTATAATGGACTTGGCTTTGCCATTATAATCTTTCCCATCGCCCGATGCAATAAATATACCAGCTGGGCTTCCAATTAAATGCTAAGTAATAATAATTTAGCATGAATAAACATCTTACGATTCCAAAGTAGGGAATCATACCAAGTAGTCACCAAGAAAGTGAAATGAATCAACAACACACAATTAACGTGTTCCAACAATCTCAATTAACGCTTAAGTTATTTCCAACACAAACTTAATCACAAAGGACTCAATTCTATCACTAGAGTGTACTACAATGCTTACTAAGGTCAACTAGAAGGACACCCAAGACTTAGACCAAAACGCATCCTTCAATCACACAAAATAACAAATGAAAACTTTCAGATGTTCTGTGCGGCCGCCCAATATGGTCTGTGCGGTCGCCCAAAAAGGCCATCAAGCAAGAACAAAACCTTTCAGATAGATGTGCGGTCGCCCAACCCTTTTTGGGCGGTCGCCCAATCCTCTGGTCTGCCGGAAATCGGGAAGAACAAACTGGGTTCTTCCATTTTCAAACCAAAACACATTTCAACCAAAAACCCAACCTTCCAACTAGTTTACTAATGTACCAAAACAACTTATAAGTCTAAAAGGACTTATATAACAACCAAAATCAAGAATCAAACCCAACATTCATAAAATCACCATTTTGACCAAAACTCAAATAAATTCCAAATAAATTCTAAACTCATCCAAACTTCAAATATAACAACTCAAACATCATATAAGCATGATATGAACACTTTAGCATAAAAATGGGGGAAAGCAACTTACTTGGATTTTCTCAAAGTTGATGGATTTCAAATATTTTTGATTCTACGCGATCCTATCGACGATCTAAACACATTTCACGTTTTAAGAAATGAGAAATAACAAGAGGAAGAGGAAGAAAATGAAGAGAGATGAAGAGAGAAACTTACCCCTTTTTCTTCTTTGGAGAGAGAGAGAGAGAAATGGGCTGGGAAAGGGGTGGAGTGAGGGAGAAGGTGAGGGAGGTGAGGGAGAAGAGATGGAGTAGGGGAATTATTTTGAAATGTTACACCTAGCCCCCTTCCCCCACTAACTAGCTCAACTATGATACTCCCACTAATTATTAAGATCCAAATAGAATGCTAGGCATAAATTATTATAACACATAAATTGCACACATAAATATTTAAATAAATAAGCAATTAAATAATTAATAATTATTTATTACTAATAAAATAGAGCCTAGATTTCGGGTTGTGACATTCACTCCCCCTTAAAAAAATTTCGACCCGAATTTTAACGAGACTCACCTTAAACAAAAAGCCACGGAAATTTCCTCTCGATCTCACCTCGGAGCTCCCACGTCGACTCCTCGATATTATGATTCCTCCAAAGAACTCTAACCAACGCAATGCTTTTGCTCCTCAACTCTTGGACTTAAGAATCTAAGATCCGAACCGGTCGTTCCTCATACGTCATATCGGGCTCAATATCCTCCGGTATCCTCGGTAACACGTGAGATGGATCATGAACATACTTCCGAAGCATAGAAACGTGAAAAACATTATGCAACCGGTCCAAAGATGGCGGTAACGCAAGGCGATACGCTAGAAGTCCAACCTTTCCCAAAATCTCAAACGGGCCAATAAACCTCGGAGCCAATTTGCCTTTCTTCCCAAACCTACGAATACCCACCTTTGGAGATACTTTCAAAAACACCAAATCACGGTCTGAAAACTAAGATCTCGCCTTCGGTTATCTGCATAGCTCTTATTTCGACTCTGGGCTGTCTTCAATCTATCCCGGATAACTTTAACTTTCTCAACCGAATCCCGAAGAAATCAATACCCACGATCTTCGCTTCACCGACCTCATCCCAACAAATAGGCGATCTACATTTCCTTCCATACAAGGCCTCAAACGGTGCCATCTCGATACTAGCCTGATAACTGTTGTTGTAAGAGAACTCCACTAACGGTAGGTGCGAAATCTGTACCCAAAGCTTCTTGAAATGCCTTCCAGAATCTAGAAGTAAACCTCGGGTCTCGATCTGACACAATGCTAACCGGAACCCCATGCAATCTAACGACCTCATCGATATAAAGGGTCGCAAGCTTCTCCATCGAATATCTGATGTCAATAGGCAAGAAATGGGCACTCTTGGTCAATCTATCCACTATTACCCAAACGCTGTCATACTTCCTACGGGTACGAGGTAGTCCCGTAACGAAATCCATAGTCACATGCTCCCACTTCCACTCGGGAATCTCTAACGGCTGAAGTAGTCCCGCGGGTCTCTGATGCTCGGCTTTGACCTGCTGACACGTTAAACACTTCGAAACATACTCCGCTATTTCCCTCTTCATATTAATCCACCAAAATTGTTGCTTCAAATCCTGATACATCTTC
This sequence comes from Campanula takesimana, assembly GCA_026119855.1. Lineage (NCBI taxonomy): Eukaryota > Viridiplantae > Streptophyta > Magnoliopsida > Asterales > Campanulaceae > Campanula > Campanula takesimana. The sequence goes on from JAOWBW010000072.1 coordinate 284,197, forward strand.
GTACTACCCGGATGAATAGTATACCTCGATTTGTGACCCTCATCAAGAACTCTCTGTTTAATTCCATCAACATCCGGAACACACAATCTTCCACGGAAAGTCAACACTCCCACCGGGCTAATAGAAAAATCCTCGTAGTTCTTCTCTTTCAGTTTACCCATTATCTTCACCAACTCGGGATCTTCTTTCTGAGCTTCTTTTATCCTCTGAATTAGGGTCGGAGATACCCTAATATTCGCAAAAATAGCCCCATGTCTCGATTCACGAGGAGACCAATCTCGCACATCCTCAAGCATTTTCCACTCCCGGACCATCATCGAAGCCACATAAGATTTTCTACTAATCGCATCGGCTACCACATTCGCCTTCCCCGGATGATAAGAAATCGTACAATCATAATCCTTCAATAATTCCATCCATCGGTGCTGTCGGTTGTTCAATTCCTTCTGAGAGAAGAGGTACTTCAAACTCTTGTGATCCGTAAAAATCTCGAACTTCGCTCCATAAAGGTAATGCTTCCATTTGTGCAACGCAAAGACAATAGCCGCTAACTCCATATCATGAGTCGGGTAATTCTGTTCGCTAGGGGTCAACTTCCTCGAAGCATAGGCAATCACTTTCCCATTCTGCATCAACACACAACCCAAACCCTCTTTCGAAGCATCACTGTAAATCACTAGGCCATCGCTCCCATTAGGCAAAGTCAAGATCGGTGCGGTAGTCAACCTCTTCTTCAATTCCTCGAAACTCTTGTCACATTTCTCGGTCCACACAAACGGGACATTCTTCCGGGTCAACTGAGTCATCGGAGTAGCGATCCTCGAAAACCCCTCAATAAATCTTCTGTAATAACCGGCTAAACCCAGAAAGCTTCTAATCTCTGTCACTGATTCGGGTTTCTTCCAATCCACTATAGCCTCTATCTTTGAAGGATCCACCGAAATCCCATCTTTCGAAATAACATGACCCAGAAACGAAACTTCTCAAGCCAAAATTCGCATTTGCTAAACTTCGCAAACAATTTCTCCCTCGCAAGAATGGATAAAACGGTCCTCAAATGTTGCTCGTGCTCCTCTCTAGATTTGGAGTAGACGAGTATATCATCAATAAAGACCACCACGAACGAATCGAGATACGGATGGAAAACTCGGTTCATCAAATCCATAAACACAGCCGGCGCGTTAGTCAACCCAAACGGCATAACCAAAAACTCATAATGACCATAACGAGTGCGAAAGGCAGTCTTCGGAATATCCCCCGATCGAACCTTCAACTGATGGTACCCACTCCTCAAATCAAGTTTGGAAAACACAACGGACCCTTGAAGCTGATCAAATAAATCATCAATGTGCGGTAGAGGATACTTATTCTTCACCGTAACCTGATTCAACTTTCTGTAATCGATGCAAAATCTCAATGAACCATCTTTCTTCCGCACAAACAAAACCGGTGCTCCCCACGGGGAACACTAGGGCGGATAAACCCTCGATCAAGCAACTCTTGCAATTGAACCTTTAATTCCTTCAATTCTGCGGGAGCCAATCTATAAGGTGCTTTCGAAATTGGAGCCGTACCCGGCAAAAGATCTATACAAAACTCAATCTCACGATCGGGAGGCATATCATACTAGGTAGAGAAAACATCGGGAAATTCCCGAACTACCCGAACACTATCCAAACTAGGGGATTCCTTCCTAGTATCAAGAACACTAGCCAAATACCCCTCACAACCACTATGCAATAATTTTCTCGCTTTCAAATAAGAAATTAAGCGAACCTTCCTACTCAGAGGACTAGACTCAAACACAAATTTAGGCACATCGGGAATAGAAAAAGTAACAGTTTTCTTACGGCAATCAACGGAAGCATGAAACTTGCTCAACCAATCCATACCCAAAATGACATCAAAGTCTTGGATAGGAAGAACTACCAAATCCGCACAAAGGACACGACCACAAATAACCACATCACAAGCACGAAAGACTCGATCAGAAATCAAGCATTCTCCTATAGGGGTCGACACCTCTAGCACATACGGTAAAGACTCGAATGCAGCATTTAACATGGAAGCAAATTGCACAGAAATGTATGAATGAGATGATCCTGGATCTACTAACGCTCGTGCGCTCACATTAGACACAGAAACAATACCTCCAATAACCGAAGGATCATCGGTCGCCTGTTGTTGATTCATGGCATATATCTTTCCTTGAACTTTGGGCTTCCCAGCGGCATCCCTTTTCTGACCCTGATTAGTACCAACCCCTGACCGGATGACTGACCTCGGTACCTCGTGCACTCTCTCGCAAAGTGCCCCATTTCACCACAATTGGTGCACTTGCCTTGCTTTTTCCAACACCTATCCTCCGAATGGCCTACCTTCTGACAAAAGGTACAAGGATTCCTAATCTGAATCCCTGGAGTAGTACCTGGATTCCTCGGTGTGGTCTGCCCCTTAAACTGTAATGATGCTCCCGGGTTACCTCGATTGTCAAAACGGTGTTGAGGTTGAGATTTAGCATGGCTTCCCGGTTTACCCGTACCCGCAACCTCGGTTTTCCTTTGTGTGCTCCCCAATATCTTGCTCTATCAAGTAGGCTCGGTCTACCGCATCTTGGAAGGTCACAATCGTTTGGGCAATAAGTTGAGTACGGATGGAGGTCTTCAATCCCCGAATGAATCTCATAGCTTTTTGTTCCTCGGTCCTCACCAAATAGTCGCAATACCGGGCTAATTCTATGAACTTAGCCGAGTATTGTGCTATAGACAACAATCCTTGCTCCAAGTTGAGTAGCTCGATCTCCTTTCGTTTTTGATCAACAACCGGAATGAAATGCTCCTTGAATTTGCGCACAAACAACTCCCACGCATACACCGTGCGAGTATCGTCCCAACTAGCTTTAACACCCTTCCACCAATGCTCGGCGGCTCCCACAAGTTTGTAAGCCGCGAACCGGACCTTGTCCTCATCCGTGCAACCAAATACCTCATAAATCTTCTCCATCGACTCAATCCACAACTCAGCTTTCCGAACATCGGGTTACCCATTGAATTCAACCGGTTTCAGTTTGAGAAATTGCTCCAATCCATAGCGGGGTGGAGCTTGTTCTACCCTCAGACCTTGATCATGTATGGCCTTCATGGCCGCCTCGAACATGCCTTGAAACATGGCACGTGCTTCTTCCCTTGTATCATTCTGATTCTGTGCCCCACTAGTACCTCCTCTGTTTCTTCTTCCAGACATTGAGAACAATTACCTGCATAAAACATCAACCGTTAATCACTCCGCACACTACTACCCTCCTAGGTCAAACTAATCCACCTAGACTTATACTTAGAGCCAAACCATGACTCTGATACCAACTGTCGCGACCCCGAACCCCGCGGGCCCGAGACCGCGATCTGGACGTCGACTTAAAACAAAACTGAGAAATATCGGAGTTAAAAATTTCCTTTGATACCAAAAGGTGATGATCCAATGTTTTACAAATCCAAGTTTGACAAAAACCAAATACAACTATCATAAACTTCCACAAGTTTATGCCCAACAAAATACAAATATACAATTCTTAATGACGTCAATGTTTGGTACAACTATCCCAAAAAGGTTACACATTGATATAATGTAAACCAACCTATAACAACCTTCCCCAAAAGAATGTATCCACACTCAACGTCCTCTTTCTCGTGATCAGCGAGACTAATCCTTAGCACCTGGGGGGGGGTTAAGGAAAAAACAAAGATAAAAGAAAAGGGGTGAGATAAATCTCAATAAGTTACTAATGCAACTACATGACATGCTATGATGCAATATACGATAATAAATCATAAATAGCACGTAGCAGTTATCACATAACAGATAGCAGCGGAAATAAACACATAACAAAGGATATAGCCAAGGTTTTCCAAACCGGTACATCCAAATAAAGGATCGCTGCGCAGCTTCAATAATCAACAAATCATCATCTTCACAATAGCATGAAAGCCGAAGAGAAACCCCCGGTACCGGAACCAATAACCATAAAAGTGTCACAAGGGACAAGAGCCATGACACAAAGTCATGCCCGGTAGCTAGATACATTCACAAAGGAAGCTAACTTATCCCTTCCAAGGCCAATCTGGAAAAGGGGGTATAGAAGGGGGCAAAACAATGGTCAACATTATAATGGACTTGGCTTTGCCATTATAATCTTTCCCATCGCCCGATGCAAAAAATATGCCAGCTGGGCTTCCAATTAAATGCTAAGTAATAATAATTTAGCATGAATAAATATCTTACGATTCCAAAGTAGGGAATCATACCAAGTTGTCACCAAGAAAGTGAAATGAATCAACAACACACAATTAACGTGTTCCAACAATCTCAATTAACGCTTAACTCATTTCCAACACAAACTTAATCACAAAGGACTCAATTCTATCACTAGAGTGTACTACAATGTTACTAAGGTCAACTAGAAGGACACCCAAGACTTAGACCAAAACGCATCCTTCAATCACACAAAATAACAAATGAAAACTTTCAGATGTTCTGTGCGACCGCCCAATATGGTCTGTGCGGTCGCCCAAAAAGGCCATCAAGCAAGAACAAAACCTTTCAGATAGATGTGCGGTCGCCCAACCCTTTTTGGGCGGTCGACCAATCCTCTGGTCTGCCGGAAATCGGGAAGAACAAACTGGGTTCTTCCATTTTCAAACCAAAACACATTTCAACCAAAAACCCAACCTTCCAACTAGTTTACTAATGTACCAAAACAACTTATAAGTCTAAAAGGACTTATATAACAACCAAAATCAAGAATCAAACCCAACATTCATAAAATCACCATTTTTGACCAAAACTCAAATAAATTCCAAATAAATTCTAAACTCATCCAAACTTCAAATATAACAACTCAAAACATATAAGCATGATATGAACACTTTAGCATAAAAATGGGGGAAAAGCAACTTACTTGGATTTTCTCAAAGTTGATGGATTTCAAATATTTTGATTCTACGCGATCCTATCGACGATCTAAACACATTTCACGTTTTAAGAAATGAGAAATAACAAGAGGAAGAGGAAGAAAATGAAGAGAGATGAAGAGAGAAACTTACCCCTTTTTCTTCTTTGGAGAGAGTGAGAGAAATGGGCTGGGAAAGGGGTGGAGTGAGGGAGAAGGTGAGGGAGGTGGGAGGAGAGAGATGGAGTAGGGGGAATTATTTTGAAATGTTACACCTAGCCCCCTTCCCCCACTAACTAGCTCAACTATGATACTCCCACTAATTATTAAGACCCAAATAGAATGCTAGGCATAAATTATTATAACACGTAAATTGCACACATAAATATTTAAATAAATAATAATTTAAATAAATAAATAAGCAATAAATAAATAATAATTATTTATTACTAATAAAATAGAGCCTAGATTTCGGGTCGTGACATTCTCTCTTAATCTCGTCGTTGTTGGCACCCACACTCTCTTCTGGTACCTCAAAATTCCATCCTCGCCCATATGAAGATCTTTCACTCGTCCTCTTTCGATTAGTACTTCTCTCTTGTTGTCTGTTTCTTGTGCTTCTTTGATACTTCCCAACAATGCAGGTTGCAACGTCAATCGTGCCAAAAACCCGCTCGCTCTCACCTCTAGAATCATTCCCTTGACATCTTTCCAGACGTTTACGCCCTTAGAGATCATTGTCGCTAACATTCCATGATTCTTTCTACTAAGAGCGTATGCTACCTTATTTGCCTTACCAGGATGGTATAGAATCTCGCAGTCATAGTCCTTGAGGAGTTCTAGCCACCTCCGCTGCCTCATATTTAACTCCTTCTGCGTGAAGATATATTTGAGACTCTTGTGATCTGTAAAGATTTGGCATTTCACGCCATACAAATAGTGTCGCCAAATCTTCAAGGCGAATACTACTGCCGCTAACTCTAAATCATGTGTCGGATAGTTCCTCTCATGTATCTTTAGTTGCCTCGATGCATATGCTATCACCTTGTCATTCTGCATCAGTACACAACCTAATTCCTTCAATGAGGCATCGCTATATATTACAAAGTTTTCGGATCCAGACGGTACGGCGGTACTGGTGCGGACACCAATCTACTTTTCAACTCCTGGAAACTCTTCTCACATTCTTCTGTCCATACGAACTTGACTCCCTTTTGAGTCAATCTCGTCATCGGTCCAGATAATTTAGAAAATCCTTCCACAAACCTGCGGTAGTAACCGGCTAAACCCAAAAGCTTCTTATTTCCGTCACCGTAGTTGGGCGCTCCCAATCCATTATGGCTTCTATTTTAGTCGGGTCAACTGAAATCCCCTCTCTTGATACTATGTGTCCCAAGAAAGCCACCCTTTCCAACCAAAATTCACACTTCGTAAATTTGGCATACAGTCTCTGTTTCCTCAAAATCCCTAGCACTAGTCTCAAGTGCTCAGCATGTTCTTCTTTAGACTTAGAGTATACTAGGATGTCATCAATAAATACTATCACACACTTGTCTAGGTATTCTTGAAATATCCTATTCATCAACTCCATAAAAGCAGCTGGTGCGTTCGTTAGACCGAAAGGCATCACAACGAATTCATAATGTCCGTATCTCGTTCTGAACGCGGTCTTTGCTACATCCACATCCCTGACCCTTAACTGATGATATCCTGACCTAAGATCAATCTTAGAAAAGTAACAAGCTCCTCTCAATTGGTCAAATAAGTCATCAATTCTCGGTAATGGGTACTGATTTCTCACAGTCACTTTGTTCAACTCACGATAGTCGATATATAGCCTCATCGACCCATCCTTCTTCTTCACAAATAGTACTGGTGCACCCCATGGAGATACACTCGGTCTAATTAGCCCTTTGTCCAGTAATTCCTGCAGTTGTTCTTTCAACTCCTTTAATTCCGTCGGAGCCATTCTGTACGGTGCCCTCGAGATAGGTACCATCTCCGGTACTAAGTCAATCGTGAATTCCACTTCTCTAACAGGTGGTACTCCCGGTAGCTCTTCCGGAAATACGTCTTGGAATTCATTAACTACTTCGAGCGACTCTATAGTTACTCCTTTTTCATTCCGTCTTACTTATGTGCGCCAAAAATCCTTCACAACCCTTCCTGATTAGTTTGCGAGCTTTTATCACCGAGATCAGATTCACTTGCTTCCTCGGTTTCGTCCCCGTGAAACTACACTTTTCTCCCTTTTCTCCTAGAAACGTCATTTCCTTCTCGTGACAGTTCACATTTGCCCGATGTAAGGACAACCAATCCATCCCTAATATCACGTCGAACTCTGACATGTCTAGTTCGATGAAATCGGCTTCTAGGTTAATGCCCCCTATCCCTAGAGTGCATTTTCTGTAGATTGTGGTGATCGGAATGGCCTCCTTAGCAGGTGTATCTATTACTAATGGTATTTGCAAGGCTTCTGGTTGAAATCTTAATTTCTTTGCTACTTTCTGACTAACTACGGAGTGGGTAGCCCCAGTATCAATTAGCACATATACATCGCGAGAATTTAATTATAGCGTACCTGCCACCAGATCCTCATTCACGCTAGCAGCTTTGGCAGTCATGGTGAATATTCTCCCACGGCCTCCACCATTTCCCCCATTATTTCCTCCTGCCCTTGCAGCTGGTCCTTCCTTCTTGGGTTCGGGGCATTTCCACTTTGGATGTCCACTTTCTCGCAGTTGTAGCACTTGCGTTCCTTGTAGAAACAGACCTCTGTTTTGTGATTCCCATCACATATTGTGCACTTGTCATGATTCGCAATCTCACGGTTTCCTCCCTTGTTCCACTCCTTTCTGTTATTGTTGGAATTTCGATTGTTGTTGTTGTGTCTGTCCTTGTAATTTCCCTTATCACGACCGTCGTCGACTGCTTTCCTCTTCTGGTTATTCTGATCCTTGTTCCCTTGTGTTCCCTTATTACTGTCTGGATCTTTTGCCGCCCCTTTGCCTTTCTCTTCTCGGCGACTTCGGTAGTTATCGGACTCTTTCTCGACTATCTTAGCCCGATCCAGTACTGCGGAGTACGTAGCCAATGCCATCGGAGTAATCTTGTACTTGATCCTGTCACTCAGTCCCGCCTCAAACTTCCTGGCTTTCTGTTCTTCATTGTCAAAAAATTGGGGAGCAAATTCTAACAGGTCCGTAAACTTCTCCCCATATTCTGCCACTGTCCGGCTCCCTTGTGTCAAGGTCAAAAATTCAGCTACTCGCTCATTCCTCAAACTGGTTGGGTAGTATTTCTCATGGAACATTGTTTTGAATGTGTCCCACGTGATCGCAGGATCACCTCGAGCCACTGCGGCTCTCTTCTCCGCTTCCCACCATGATCGAGCTTTTCCCTTCAACATAAATGTTGCAAACGTCACTTTCTGCTCTTCAGTACAGGTAAGCGTCTCAAAAATTCTTTCAGTATTTTTGATCCAGTCCTCAGGCTTTTCCTTCGCCGTATCGGAGAACGTTCCTCCTTTGAAACAATTCTAATGGGTCCCTCAGCGGTGCTGGCGGTGGTGCCTGGGTGATTCCAGCCACAGCCTGCCCTATCCCTGCTAATGTCTGAGTGAGCGTCTGAAAGAAATTCACCATGTTCGGATCCACTTGTTCGTTTCCATTCCCGCTGTTATTACCACCGTTCCCATTGTTGTTGTTTCCACCGGCATTTCCGCTTCGAGTATTCATCTGTAAATTTATTCGATTTCAGTAATAGGTCTAATATTCAATTTCGTCTAACTTTAATAACGTTTCCGTATCTCTTACGGTTTATTGGTCTTCTTATTTGATTTAGGGTCACGTCTTACTTGTTTGTGTGACATCTTGTGTTTTGGGTCTTACTCGCGCCCTTGCCCTAATAATCGTTTCAGTACGTTACTTCTTAGGGCTTATTAACTTGGTTCTCTTACTTCATAAGAAACTCTTCCTTTAGAGTTTGATCTTTATTGGGTGCTAACTATTTGTGCTTAGTTAGTTAACTTCTTTTCACTAGTTCTACTAGTGCTTCTACTTCTTCCCGTGGTTACTTCCTTAATCCATGGGTTGTAGATGGTCTAACTTGTCTTACATCTCTGTTCACTGAGTAATTAATAATTTACAATAACTGGGCAATAATTAGGAATTATTTAAACGTCATTCCATAACTTCGTTAAAAATTTGTTCTCCAAAACGGAGTTCCGTCACGTATAATAAAATAAGGATTAATACGAATTTCGTCCCAAAAATCCAATAGAACAACGTACTAAAACTGTCTGACAGAAATAATTAAAATTAAACTATGAGCATCTTCATGTCTAGACTCCACAATTTGCGTGTGCTGCTTCAAGTTGATCATACTTCTCTTGTAATTCTATCTTTTCTGCCCAGATTTGATAGCTTGAAGCCCTAAGCTTTTCCTCATACGCTTCTTGCTCGGCTATCTTTTTCTTCAGCTCATTACCATGCTTTATCTCATCTAGCAACTGCACACTGATCTGGTTCCACTCGCGGTTTGCCCTAATCACATGGCTCTCTAAGCTTCTGACTTTCTCCATCTGTATTGCCAATTTTCCCTCTACATACACTAAGTCATCATCACATCCCTTGATGACACTCTGCAGGCTTCCGACTCCTAGAGTCTCCTTCTTAAGCTCTCTCTTAGTCTTGCGAAGCTCCTTAGTTAACTGCTTAATGGTGTTCTCCTTAGCTTTGACTTCTTGTTGGAGCTCTGTACTGTGCCTGACCGACTTCATTGGTCTCCTTGCCATATGCCTACACACAATCCATAAGAACTAAGTCAATACTTATAAATGATAGCCTCAATAGTGATACACATGCAAAACACAATAAGCATGTAGTTATGAATAAGCAGGCTTCCTATCTTTGGATGTATTTCACTCATTACTCTTAGTATCTTACATAGAGTGAGGTAATTCTATTTAAACTTCCAAGTAGATCCCAATCATCGTTAAGCACTAAGTCTTCAATCAGTCTCAACTCCTAGGACCTCCCATAAGACCTAAAGCCATTGCTCTGATACCAACTATAACACCCCTAACTTTCCATACATTTAATGAGCATTTAATGGCACTAAAATCCTTAATTAACCATAATTGAAGTGGGGCCCATAAATCAAACCCTCATTACATCATAAACAGTCATCAATGCGGAAGCAATAAAACGAAGTAAACTTGTCTTGGTGGAAATCATTCCAACCATAATAGTAGTTACAACTCAAGAATTTTAAGACAATAACTGTTCTTAATTTCAAATAAAGTCTTCAAACACCGCTTCCCTTGCGGTTACTCTCCTCCTCCACCTACCTTGATCCTGAAAAGAAAATTTATAGAATAGGGTGAGCGGAACGAATGCTCAGTAAGTTCATACGCGGCCTCTCCGGTTACTAAGGAGAGACGACCAGAACAAACACTTCAAAGATCAAGTTTCGACGATAGGGTGATCTTAACTTAGAAAAGTTTACTGGGGATTCGACACAGTCAACATCATACTTCATAAATTCATTTAAGAATTATGGCTCTACAATTCGAAACGTGTATGGTATCCACACATACATGCTCGGGGTCGAGAACTATCCTTGTAATCAGACAGTTCCTGAGAGAAGGCATGTGATCACTCATGCAATCCCTTAACCTAAGATAGTATCCTTCAAGACTAATATCCTTTACAGGATAAATCGTCCTTTTCAGGGACGACACGCCTCCTTTCAGAAAACGTGTCCCAAGCCACTAGTATTCACTTCTAGGGCTAGAGTAGGAAAGCATACGAAGGTACAGGTATGCATAACAAGTCTCAATTCAATGATATTTAGTGACCAACGGGGACATCACCAAATAGGGATAACTTCAAATAACGTTTTTACTTATCGCAGGATCATTCAAATGCTATCTAGCCATAACGATAGCTACTCTGAGAATAAAATTCTGAATTCCAATTGAACAAGAATGCAAGGACAAAAGGAACGTAATCCCTTACCTTGATTGCTTTTCCCTGCCGAGTTCTCCTCGTACGAATCTACAAGGCATTGAATAGTTTACTTTAGTACTCTCAACATTGTTAACTACTTCTACTTAGTTAACTGAGAGATGGTGTTTACTTCTTTTATTTCATTACTCTTTTACTTACGTTTCGGGTTCTGACTTTGATTCGTGAGTCAGTCCTTTAACTTTAATGTTATTGTAATTAAGTCCTCCAACTTTGGTTTAATTACAATTTGGTCCCTCAACTTTGGTAATTACAAATTGGTCCTTCAACTTTGGAGTAATTGCAAATTGGTCCTTCAACTTTGGATTAATTGCAAATTGGTCCTTCAACTTTGGATTAATTGCAAATTGGTCCTTCCACTTTGGATTAATTACAATTTAATCCTTCAACTTTAGTTTAATTGCAGGAAGGTCCCTTGACTTTGGTTTTATTCGTAAAGGTCCCCAAATTCTTTTTAGCTACTTAGACCCCTTTAACCTCAAGGGTTTTCTCTTTATTTCTTCTAACTTTAAATTTTTTCAGTTAAATCCTTTCTCGTTAGGAAACTAACTGAATCTTTTAATTTTTTTCCTCTCTTCATTAACTTTCTAACTTTCAAGGTCTTCCAAGTATTTATTACATTCTCTCAAGTTAGTTTTCTAACTTTCCATCAACTCTCCTAAGGATCATGTTTTCTTTTCATTATAAATCTAATGAAATTACTAACTTTTCCGTCATAACTATTAACATCTTTAGTCAAGAATTAACACCCAAATCATATGGCCTTTAGCCGAATTCTATAGCATCAATATTCATTGATTTGGTCCATTTTTCGTGTTCTTAATTTTCCTTGTAATTTCTAACATCAATCTGTTCACAAATCAATAACAATAATCATTAAAATCAACAAACAAATTCCCCATCTCATTTAGGCCATTCGACCGAGACCCATTATGGGTGTAAACCCATATTTTTCTTCTTTTTGTTAAATCCTAATTAACCTCAATTCCTTATTTGATCAATTTCCATACATTGTAAAATATGTATTCGTTTAAATTCATGATCATAGAACTAATCTTAAATCAATAAAAATATTTATGGATAAGTATGAAAATCTTCATACTATCATAACATTTTAGATCCAACCTTTTACCCATTAAAATTCTCATCTTTGATTTACTAGCATGCAACAATCCTAATGTTTATTTCCTCTAAACATGCGTAGATTATGATTTACACATCCAAATTCAATGAAATAAATTTTAGAATGTGAGGTTCGACATTACCTGAGAATGATCGGATTGGATTTCCACAAAGCTTCAAAATTCCCCCCCCTCTTCTCCCTCTTGGCTGCGGTTGCCCTAGGTGGGAATTAGGGTTTTTGTGTTGTTTTTGTTGTGTTGATAACTAAGAATAAAACCTAAAATTTCACTAACTAAGGTTTTTTATTCTTGGGTAATTGTTATTTGGGTTGGGTCTATTTAATTAAGTTCGGGCCAACCCAACTCGGCCGACTTTTTTTTTTTTTTTTTTTCGGGGTCTTTACAAGAAGTATCTGAAACATATGAATGCTTATGAGATAAGCAATTATGTAGGAAGCGTTCCTACAAGCAAGAAGGCAAATAAAAGTTTGAGATTGATTAAGAGCCTAACATTCATGTGATGAATGAAATATATATTAATAAGTTCTCATGTTTTGAACATGGAGAGACATATTAATTACCTTAGTTGGCTTGGTTATCAAGTTAGTTTGGAACTAACAAACGGATTTGATATTAATTTATAAGCGACATTTGATGTTTAAAATGTTGTGTCTTAATATCAAATGGAAACCTTCTCAAACTTTAAGGTTAATAAGGACAAGGATTTAATATAAAGGCAAGACGAGAGTTGTCAAGCCTAAAGGAAATATTTATGACGAAACCTAAAATCCAAAGAATGTAATCTCTACCTTGGCAATAGGATTGACCGTTGGAGAAATTACAATTTGAATTAGAAGATCAAAAGAAAGGGTAGTTGGACTACTACTTCAAGTATTTATGTTAAAATTCTACTTAAAAGGGTAAAGATTAACCTATGTGTTGATAATGATGCAATGGTTGCAACATTAATCATAGGAACTTGCGAAGTGTCTTCACCTATTGGGTTCATATTTGTTTTGAACAAATATCATGATGTTCCCATTTTAAGTAGAAATATTATTTGGTTTCTTCATTACAAGATTATGGATATTTCTTATTTCGAATAAGAAGATATTCCATTAAATATGATGTGCTTTATGTACTGCTAATCATATTAATGGGACTTTATATCCTTATCTTGGAAGAACAAAATAATAAATATAACGTAAATAATGGAAATCCGAATCTAAGGATGTAAGCGTTACATTCTAAAAGCATTGATGTCTATATAAAGAATAGAAACACACTAAAATTCTATGGGACGGACTTTTAAATTTGCATGATTTCGAATCATGTGATTTATGTGAATCTTATAATTGATTAAGACACCTCTTACTAATAGTAGTAAAAGGAAGTACTCTTTTGTACTAATACATATTGATGTATGTAGTTCATTAAAGTAACAATGCTTGGAAAAGGATTTCAAAATCTCATGGCAAAAGTATTATTGTACTCTGATCTGATCAAAGTGATGAATATTTGAGCCTTGGACTTTATGAGAATTCTGCAGAAAGTCTGCAAAATAAGAGAACAGAATCTGGGAACAACCACCGTACGGCTACAATTTAGGCACACGCCTAGTACTGAGCCGTACGGTCCCTATTTACAGAAACCTGCAGATTGTCTGCAAACTGCTGTTTTTCACCTCATGATAAGTCAAACTGATCTTTAATTATCCTTCTGGATTAGTGCTAGAAATAGCTGCGCTTACACTAAATTGAGTTTCATCTAAGGAGGTTCGACTGATGCCAAATGGGATATGGAATTAAAAAAAAAAAAAAAAAACTTGGTTTGTCTTTCATAAAGATTTGTGATGTGATGCTTTTGAAGAAAAGTGTTGCCTGGGACAAAATCACACCAAAAATCTTATAAATGTAATTTCATGGGATATCTTAATAGTATTGATTTTACACCCTTTAAAGAGTACAAATCGTTTGTTACTCTAAATAGCACTTTCTAGATAAATCGTTTATCTCTAAAGAACTAGTGGGAGTAAAATGTATCTCGAAGAGTTCGAGACCCAGAAAATGACATGGAACCTAAGATGGAAGTTGAATAAAGTTTCACAAGGAGTTGTGGAAATTCATTCAAGTATACACAAGAATTTGCATAACTGATAGGATACTATCTATAACTAGAAATATTGATTCTCGTAATAGAAAGTAATTGGGAAGATATCATTGCGAATGATTGACCTATTACCTATCAAGATGCAAAGTCCTCTCCGGATTTAGATCAATGACTTGGAGTCATAAAATCTAAAAGTGTATATTGATTAGCAAGACTAATTGAGAAAAGTTAATTCATAATGTCGATTATGATGAACTTTATCACCTGTAGTCATGCTTAATATTATTAGAATTTTTATTGTCATGACCTCATATTTTGAATATGAAATATGACAAATGGATATCAAAATAGCATTCCTTAACATGAACATACTTTAGGATGTGTTTGATACAACCTAAAAGTTTTGATATATAAAATTCTAATAAAATATGCAAGTTGCTGAAATTCATGAGATGGATTGAAGCAAACTACTGGAGTGAAATTTCATTTTGATGAAGTATTCAAAGAGTTTGAAATTCATCAATGATGAGACTTGTGATTACAATAAATTTAGTGGGAGCGTAATTTTATTCATAGTCTAATATATATATGGTTGATATATAAATCATTTGAAAGAGTTTCTAAATGAAAGACTTAGATGAAGCTGCCTACATCCTTGGACTGATTTATGGAGATAAATCTAAAACGTTGATTGGTTAAAGTCAAAGTACTAATAAAGACAAGATAGTGAAAAGTTCACCATGCAAGACTCTTGGAGAGGTTACTTGCGAAAGTCTAATGGCATTAATCTTTGCAAGATTTAGTCTTAGTAGAAGACTAATGAGAAAGAGTACATGATTAGGATTCCATATGCTTCGGCAATTGGATCTATCATGTAAGCCATGTAAATGTACTAAGACCGTATGTCTCATATACTTGGAGTATGATGAGATGATACCAATCAGATCCTAGTGAGAGTCACTAGTTAAGAAATACTCTTATGTTTTCTAAAAGGAACTAAAGGATGCGTTCTTGATCTTTGATGGAATAAAAGATGACTTGTAATAGTTACATAGATGCATGCTTACAAACCAACAAAGATAAATATTGCAGTATAAATACATGTTTACGTCTAATAATGGTGTTAGGAGAGTTCTAAATGGACCATTACTATTCTACAAAGGGTTGAGTGTCTAGTGGCATGAGATGCAACTAGAAAAAGTTAAGATTAAGATTCTAATTAGTAAACTAGAAATCATTTCTAGTGTCACTAATTTAATGTACCTTCATTGTGTCAATAATCGTTATTACACAAATCAAGGGACTATTATCTTATCTAAACATATACTCAGACGTTTCTATCATACTCGAGAAATCGTCAAAGATAGGAGATGTCAAAATATGCAAAATACCTTATGATAATAACAAGGATAATTATCCTGCATAAGCTCGTTTGCAATTATGATGGAGATCATAACTAAGCTCAATGGGTATTGGATACGCGTTGATTGGGCCTACTGCAAGTGGGAGATTGTTGAATATTATGCCCTAGGCCCTTGAGAAAGGCCTATGCGTTATATCATAGCTTCATTGTTATAGAGATAACAAACCGATTATTATATCTTTTGCATGTTATTATAATAATCATTGTCCCTAGCACTATGAAGGGCTAGCATGAGTTTAATGGATAATCATATGATGATTATAGCGCATAGGATGCGGATTAAACTTGTGGGTACATGTTGAAGAACAAGTACTGGATAGACCCGTTATGAGATTTATGTCATGGTCAAATGTCATAATTAATTTTCTCATAGTAGTTATATCATTTATCCTTAGACCTGAGATTATCATAGTCTTTCCACATGATGAACATTATGTTTGACGTACTCAAACGCTACCTCTAACCGGGAAGTTATAAAGGCTACGATTGGCATAATCGGATTCTTGTAGGGAAGAATGATAAGTCAAGATGTGATTTATCCCTCTCTCAAGAGAGATATCTGCTTGGCCACTCGATGAGTGAGATTGATAATAGTGTACGGCCGTACCAAATGAATTGAAGTGTTCAATGTTATTTGCTCATATCAATCTACTCGGGATCGAGGAAGCATTGGACAACATAAGTTGACGTGGACCATAACTTATGTCCAATATGATATCGCGTGAGAAAGAGATTGTGATATGTTCTATAAGGTTACTTTGGGCTTTCAAAGTTATACTAATTGGGTAGTCATAATGGCTTGCTAGAGTCCGCTTATGACTTACGGGTTCTGACTCGTTGCCAACTTAGTATAATCCTATTGGGTCACACACAATAGAACGGATTTAATAAGGCACAGAAAACGGGAAAAAACTGGATCCTGGTGGAAGGATCCGTACGGATGGTTTGGGAGCCACCTAACCAACCGTACGGATGGTTTGTCCAGACAGAAAACAGTTTGTTCAGATCTCTTGTTTGACAAGGAATTCTGATCCCAAAAAGAATTAGGTTTATACCCTATTATATGTGTGCAGTCGGGTTTAAGAAACCTAATGGTTGATTTTAGAAATCATAACATATTGTTTGTGAAACAATTACACACATATAGAGGGGATTATTAGTTTTGAGATTTAGAATCATCATAACTCAATAATCAATGAAGCAAAATAATTCTTACGAAGAAATCGTTTCTTCATCAAGCCTTGGGTCTAGCAATCCAGATCAAGAAGGTGTTCTTGATATCCGTTCGATGTGTGGATACCGATGGAGGGTGTTTCCTTTAGCACCTCAAAGTCCGTGTTCATGATTCGATCTTCAAGGGTACGTTTCTTTCATCTTGTATTTAATTTAATCAACATGCACGGATCCGGGCTCTTGGGTGTTTGATTTTATCTGTTTATTCCGCTGCGCATGATGCATCAAAACCCAACACCCTCGTCCATTACCAGCACAGATTCCACCATCAACAAACAAAAAGATCCTTCCAAATCACAAACATCATCAAAATCCTCAATCTTCAAGTTCAGAAACACAATACCACAAAAATTAAAAATCGGACACAAACATCATCAAAATCTCAACCTTCAAGCTTAAAATTCAAACACGATCTGATTAATCATCTTGTCGCCGGATCTCACCTACGCTTTCCTTCCAAAACCTAGATTTGATTAATAAACTCAAAAAAAAAAACATCCAGATCTGATTAATAAGAATGAGAATAAAAACACACCTTACAGTCAAACCCACGTACGCACACGCATAACACAGGCCCAAAATCAAACAATAATCTTCACACCTAAGAAGGGTGGGTGAAATTTTGTCGGAGTGGCTGTCGGACTGAAGAGATTTCAACATTGCTGTGAGAGATCGTTGATGAGTGAGAGTTGGGGCGGCGCTGATGGATGTTGGTGAAGGAGAAGAACTGGATGAGGGGGACGTCGGGGAAGGGAAGAGTTTCGGCGGCACTGGATGGTGGCGGGCCGGTAATGATCTTACCGGTAACAGCTCGTGAAGGCAGTTGGAGCATTAGAGATGGAGGTGGTGACTTTGAAGATGAAGGAGGGTTTGTTTTTGAGGGTTTGTGGAGGGGAATCTAACCGGATTTGGGGGGTGTACTTTTTTTACTAAACCCCTTATACTCCACATTAGTTTTATTTACTTAGCGATAATTAGTCATGTTATAGCACAAGACCAACTCCAGTTAAAAAATTGACAATTCTATGAGAGGGATGAGGACATTGCAAAAAAGAAAACTTTAGTGACCACATTTGAAAAATATGTATACAAGGCCGTTAGTTTTTAAACGGCAGTTTAAATTTGGTGTTCAATTGATTACCAAATGATAGTACGCAAGTGACATTGATCGCTTTGAAAGTACAAATGTACATTGCAATAAATTGATGGTACATTGGGACATTTTGCAAAAACTCAGGACTTAATTGTTGTCAAAGAGGAGATAGGGGTGTAAATGGGTTGCTGATTAGGTTTGAGTTATTTTATAAAGAGTGGTTTGGGGGGAAACTAGTTCCTCCATAAGTTATAAAAGGTCTACTTTTTAACCTACTCAATTTAATCCCTAAACCCTAAATCCTAAACCCAAAACCCTAAACTTTAACCCCTATAAAAACATGACTTTTTATAACTTATGGATAAACTAGTTTCCCCCAAATTTTCTCTTTTATAAATGGATCTATTAGTTATCGGTGTGTGAAAGTTTTGATCGAAAACTACATAAAGTTCAGACTGTTGCAAATTGGGAAAGTAGCAAAGATTAGTGACTTATGTATTATATGACTTTTGATCATACGTGCTTGGTTCAATTTTAACCGTGGCCTTAGTCCTCATCAACAACATCGTCCGAATAAAATCACCATGTCAGCCCATTTTGTAATATCGATATTTGAGGCATTCTCCTGTACACCCCGTCGCACAGTGCGACGGGCCTTTTCCATTTTTTTTATTTTTTTTTTTTGCCACCTCCAACTTTTTTCCTCTCAACAAAAGTAACATTTATTATAACGAAATGTAACACTTTTTCCTTTTCAAATGTAACACTATTTTTTTAAAAGTACCACAATTTTGCTGCAATACATTAAAGATAACATAAAGATTGACAACTAAACTAATGTCACACTTTTATAAATGAATGTAACATTCTTTTTTTTAAATGTAACACTTTTTTTTCTAATGTAACACTTTTTATTTCAAAATGTATCACAATTTTGCTGCAACAGATAAAAGATAACATAAAGATTGACAACTAAAACTAATGTCACACTTTTTATAAAAGAATGTAACCTCTTTTTTCAAATGTAACACTTTTTTTCTTTCAAAAATAACATAAGATTGACAAACTAAACTTAATGTTACATTTTATAAAAAAATGAATGTAACATTTTTTTCGCCAATTGTAACAATTTATATCTTAATGTAACATTATATCTTTGAAATGTAACAATTTTTTATTGAGAAAGTAACAATTGAAATGCAAAACCAATTTTTTTGTAAAAACTTACTGTTACCTTTAACAGTAGAAAGTGTTACATTTTGAAGATGAAATTGTTTCTTTTATCAGAACAGAGTGTTACATTTCAGCTGACAAGCAAATCAATTTTTTTTGTGTCTTAAAAAGTATGTTTTTTTAAAAAAAAAATCAACCCATATCTGACCTATGTAGTTTTCTCGTCTTGTCGAGATGAACACAACGGATTTTTAAATATTTTTTTTTGACTTATAAATCTCAAGATATAGCATTTTGAAGTTATTAAGTTTTTTTTTTTAAAGGACACAGGTCGTTTTCAAAAAAAAAAAAAAAAAAGACACATGTCGCGACTGGAAAGAGGGAAGGGATGGAGCCGGACGGGCTGACTGAAGCGGGGCGGGCCGACCCGTGGCACACCCGCCGCACGGGATGCGGCCGCCGCATTCAAGAATTCGTCTCGATATTTTCAACCCTCATACTTTGCTTCAGCTTCGTTTTTAGTCATTCTTGTTTTTTAGCACACTGAAGAGTATAAAATACTTCTATATATTTTAATCTTTGTGATTCTGATTTAGTGTATATCTTTGTGGAATATTTAGTTATTAGTATATATATATTTTTATTTATAATTACTTATATTTAGGATTTATTTCACTAAAATATTGATGTTTATCTTTGGAAAGTTGTTATGTATTTTAGGAGTGTATTTTAGGTGGACTCTCAAAAG
>JAOWBW010000072.1:930627-1080111 GCA_026119855.1 Campanula takesimana
GTAGCGTTTGAATATGTCAAACACAATGTTCATCAAGTGGAAGACTATAATAACTTCATGTCTAAGGATTCAAATGACATAACTAATATGAGATATATGTTCGACATAGACCATGACATAAATCTCATACAGCGGTCATGTCTAGTACCTTGTTCCAAACAAGTACCCATAAATCTAACATGATCATCCCATGATCATTTAGCCTTTATACTAGTGCTTAAAAATTACTAGGGACGGGGATTATTATAAGTAAACATGAACAACAATAATAATCAAAACATCTCTTTATTGATATGAAATAAATGATAACAATTACAACGTTTATTAAACGTGCCTAGGGCACCACTACCAACAATCTCCCACTTGCCCTAGGCCCAATCTCCCATGTATCTAATACCCATGGACCTAACATGACCATCATGTTTAGCTTGTGGAAGTCCCTTTGTTAGCGGGTCCGCAACATTGTCATCAGTAGGTACTCTGCATATATTTACGTCTCCCCTATCAACGATCTCTCGAATGATATGAAAACGCCTAAGTATGTGTTTGGATTTTTGATGTGCTCTTGGTTCCTTTGCTTGAGCAATAGCACCATTATTATCGCATAAAGGTCTATTGGATTAACAATACTAGGAACCACTTCAAGTTCAGTTATGAACTTCTTAATCCAAACAGCTTCCTTTGCAGCAATATACTCAGCTTCTGTTGTAGAATCAGCGGTTGTACTTTGCTTGGAACTCTTCCAGCTTACATCTCCACCATTTAACATAAACACAAAACCCGATTGCGATCGGCTATCATCTTTGTCGGTTTGGAAGCTTGCATCCGTGTAAGCATTTACAACGAGATCATCTTCCATTCCTCCATAGACCAAAAAGGAGTCTTTAGTTCTTCTCAAGTACTTAAGAAGAATCGCTTTTACAGCTATTCAGTGATTTTCGCCAGGGGTGGTCGGATTGGTATCTACTTGTCATGTCATCAAAGCATCAAGATACATCCGGCCTAGTACAAATCATGGTACATTACAGTGGGACCCAATTGCCGAAGCATATGGAACATCATTCATTTTCTCACGCTCATCGTTTGTCTTAGGACATTGAGTCTTGCTTAGAGAAACTCCATGTAACACGGGCAAGGTGCCTCTCTTGGAATTTTCCATACGGAATCTTCTAATGACCTTGTCAATTTATGTACTTTGGCTTAAACCAAGTAGCCTCCTTGATCTATCTCTATAGATCTTAATGCCAAGAAATATATTGTCACCATATCTTTCATTGCGAAGCACTTTCCTAACCAAGTCTTCACAGGACTGAAGTGTAGGGTGTGTCGTTTCCAATGAGCAATATGTCATCCACATATAAAAATAAGGAATAGCACTATGCTCCACTAATCTCTTGTATACATAAGGCTCATCTTCGTTCTTGATGAAACCAAACTCTTTGACCGATTCATCAAAACGGAGATTCCAACTCCTAGAAGCTTGCTTCAATCCATAGATGGATCTCTGCAATTTCATACCTTAGAACTTGTTCAAAACCTTCTGGTTGTGTCATATACACATCCTCTTGGAGTTTTTCATTCAGGAAAGCGGTTTTGACGTCCATCTGCCATATTTCATAGTCATGATTTGCGGCAATGGCAAGCAAAATTCTTATAGACTTGATCATTGCTACGGGTGAAAAGTCTCATCATAGTCAATACCATGAACTTGCCTATAACCTTTCGCTACAAGCCTAGCTTGTAAGTATGCACCTTCCCATCCATGTCAGTCTTCTTCTTGAAGACCCATTTGCATCCTATGGTTTTTACACCTTCAGGCGCATCAATCAAATTCCAAACTTGATTGTCTTACATGGATTGCAATTCGGATTCCATGGCTCCAAGCCACTTGTCCGAATCAGGAGAAGACATCGCCTCTTGGTAGGTTGACGGTTCATCATTCTCAATGATTTCTACCTCATTACTATCCGTTACAAGAAATCCATATATCTCGGGCTCGGATTGTAACCTACTAGATCTGCGAGTTGCTTGTGTACTTTGAACAGGTTCCACAACTCCTTGTGGTTCTTGTTCTTGTTCCACTATTGGTTCAATGTTATTTTCTGGGTCTCGAATTTCTTCAAGATTTATTTTACTCCCACTGATTTCTTTGGAGAGAAACTCTTTCTCTAGAAAAACACCAGTTCGGGCAACAAACACTTTGTTGTCCTCTCGGTTGTAAAAGTAATATCCTTTAGATTCCTTAGGATATCCCACGAAAATACATTTATCAGATTGTGTGCTAGTTTGTCAGAGATAAGTCTCTTGACTATAAAACTTCGCAACCCCAAATCCTCATGAAAGATAAACTAGGTTTCTTTCGACTCCACATCTCATATGGAGTCTTTGGAACCGATTTAGTTGGAACTTGATTTAGTGTGAAAAGCAGCGGTTTCTTGGGCGTAACCCCAAAAGGATATTGGAAGATCAACTTGACTCATCATTGATCGAACCATGTCTAACAAAGTCCGATTTCTCCTCTCAGAACACACCATTCCATTGTGGTGTTCTGGGCGGAGTCAATTGTGAAACTATTCCACAATTCTTTAGATGATCGTCAAATTCTTGACTTAAGTATTCACCACCTCGATCTGATCGAAGTGCCTTTATACTTTTGCCAAGTTGTTTTTATACTTCATTTTGAAATATTCTAAATATCTCAAATGCTTCACTTTTATGTTTCATTAGGTAAACATACCCAAATCTACTATAATCATCAGTGAAGGTTATGAAGTATTGAAATCCTCCCCTAGCATTGCTACTTAATGGTCCGCATACATCGGAATGTATCAACCCCAATAAGTCGCTTGCCCTTTCACCCAACTTGGTAAAAGGTGTCTTAGTCATTTTTCCAAGAAGACACGACTCACAAGTATCATATGACTCTAAGTCACATGAACCCAAAAGTCCGTCCCCATGGAGTTTTGAGATACGCTTCTCATTAATATGACCAAGACGGCAATGCCACAAATAAGTATGATTTACATCATTAGGTTTAGATTTCTTATTTACATGATAGACATTATTTTCATTCTTGACATCCAAGATATAAAGGCCATTAAATGAATTAGCAATACCATAAAGCACATCATTTAAATAAATAGAAAATTTCTTATTCTCAATAAGAAACTTAAAACCTTCATTATCCAAACAAGAAATTGAAATAATATTTCTGCCTTAAATCCGGAATATAAAACAATTGTTCAAAACAAGAATTAATCCGGAAGGTAAAGTGACTTCATAAGTCCCTACGGCTAATGCAGCAACTCTTGCTCCATTTCCCACACGTAGATCTACTTCACCTTCTTTAAGCAGTCTCCTATTCTTTAGTCCCTGCACATTTAGACAAATGTGAGAACCACATCCGGTATCCAATACCCAAGAATCAGTGGTAGAAAGAGAATATCTATCATATAGATACCTGAAGTCGACGCAACCTTGCTGCTCTTCTTCTTCTTTTGCTCTTCCAAGAAAGCCTTGCAATTACGTTTCCAATGACCAATTTCTTGACAATGGAAACAGATTGCATCCTTTTGTGAATCAGGTTTTGCCTCAGAAGCCTTGGCAACCTTTGCCTTGCTTATCTTGGGTTTGACAACTTTTGCTTACCCTTGCCTTTAGCACCAGCTTCTTCCCATCATGAACCAAGAGCACGGGAGAACCTTTCTCCACAATTTTCATCTCTGCAGTTTTGAGCATCCCATGCAACTCAAAGAGATTCTTATCCATTCCATGCATGTTATAATTCATTACAAACTGATTATAACTTTTAGGCGATGAATTAAGAATGAGATCCGTGGCTAGCTCCAATGGGATTGGATAGCCAAGTTTCTCAAGGTGCTCTACATAACCTTTCATTTTAGAGAAGTGAGGACTCACTTGTTGCCCTTCAGTCATTTTACAAGTAGTGAATGCAACAATGGTCTTGTACCTCTCTTGCCTAGCTTGCTCTTGAAACATGGTTCTCAACTCCACGCCTATCTCATAGGCTTCCAAATGTTCCAAACTTTGTTGGAGTTTTGAACACATAGCAGCAAGCATGAGACAACTTACATCTCTAGAATCATTACGATGTTTCTTGTAATTGTCTCTTTCTACCCTAGGGGCAGTAGGCGGTGGTTCAGCGGGGAGAGCGCCCATCGAGAATGTACAACTTATCTTCTTGCCTAAGAACAATTCTTATGCTACGGATCAAATCCATAAAGTTTGTACCATTCTCTTCGAGCTTATCCTTCTCAAGGATCGATCGCAACGACATTGATTGAGTGTTATTAGTCATTATCTACAAATATGCAAAAATTTCCAAAATTTAATAAGTACCGATTTTCATTAAAGATAAATAATGTATTTTTCAAACAAAATACTCCCACTAAATTATATAACCTTCATATACATCCAATGTATAATATAATTTAAATGGGTTAAGATCCAACTTTAATTTAATTTCAAGTCCGCTAAGGCGGATTACACAAAATCAAATTAATTAGGTAGACAACTCTTGTCAATCATATCTCATATGACTCTTAGTTCCTTTTATGAGATTCTTTAAGAAATCAAATTTCAAAAAGCATGTTAAACCTCATCTTTGCCTAGGCCCAAAACTGTTTTGACGCCCAATTAAGTCTAACCATTTTAAACGCACAGTTAATGTGTCCCGCTAGGGCGTGCCCAACTATCTATCTTGCTCATACATAAACAAATTAATGCATCTCGCTAGGGCGAATCTACATTAAAATCACTCATGTACTAACAAGTGTTTTGATCATGGCATGGCAATAAAAGACTTAAAACTTTCTTTGAAGGTTCATCACATATAGCATATAACACATTTATGAGCACATAATATAAACATGTTACACATCAAGTTTAGCCACTAAATTAATCTCCATTAATTTAAGTATGATATTTATGTGTCATTAGTTTCTCTATAATTATGAGGATGGGACTATTTCAACTTTGGTTATTATCTCCAAATCAAGACAACAAGAAGCGCGGTCGAACTAAGCCATTAGGCAACCACAATCCCGCACTAATTCAAGAAACCAAGAAAGTAGTCCATGTGGCCGAAACTAAGCAATAGATGGTCTCGATGAACGTAGGCCAATTGCATTCACAATTCCACATGGATCTCCAATCATTGAATCAAGAACTTTGTTTCTCAATTTTAGCATTATGAACTCTTCATAATTCTAACTTCGTTTTATCTTTGAGACGTTGATTGCGATCAAGTTTGGAAACACAAATCTCGATGAACGCAGATTAGCCATCCAAACCTTGAACCAATCTTAGAATCACAAGACTAAAACAAATAGGAAAATCAAACCCCAAAATCCACACACACACCAACTACCCAAAACCCATTCCAGATCAGCAAGTCTGGACTGGTTCTGTACTGGTTTTGTTGAATTTATCGAAAATTCCATATTCAGATTTTAACCAAAATCAGAATAAATCTTGACCACCGCGCGCCCGCCTGCAAAAGACCAGGCGCCGCTTGAATGGCCAGAATAGTATGGAATTTTAAAGTTCGAAAATTTTGTCTCAAAATTATTTTTCCCCGATTATTAAAACTTTGATCCAATCAAAATCAATAATCGAAATAATTCAGAATCCACCATAATTTTATTGCGATTGAATCGTGCGATTAAGGTTGCAAAACAATAAACCACATAAAATCACAAAAACACATAACATCATATAATCCAATATTCATATCATGCTTGGAACATAAACAATTATATACACACAACATGATCCAAGTATTGAATTAATCAACATGAACGGGGCTCTGATACCACTGTTGGGTTTCCAAGTAACATGCGCAGCGGAATATAGCAATTAAAATTTTAAGAAACCCAAAGCCATGGATCCGTTCATATGATTAAATCAAATACAACATGATGAATAGAGGAATAACTAACCCTTGATGGCTATGAATTTTCTCTTGATCTTTGGTAGAGAAACTTGAAGACTTGATCACGATCACAAAGCTTGAACCCGAACTTTGAAGATGATGATTTTCACCCTCTAGCGGTAATCCACACTTCGAACAACTAGAATATCAAAGGAGCTTCTTTGATCTTGGTTGCTAGACCAATAATTGTAAAACACGCTTTCACAATTTAATAAAGAACTATATGGAATTTATTTTGTGATTATTTGTTCCTCAATCAATGATATCTTAGAACAAAATAAAATCTCTCTCAAACTCTTTGAGACTCACAAAAGGCACTTGTTAATATGATCTCTGGCCGAATTGGTGTTTTTTATACACAATTAAGACCTATTCCAAATAGGTAACTTGTGCCAAAAATCATTCCTAATCGAATAGGAAATTTCCAATCGGCATAACCGGGCGCCCGCTTGTTTGGACAGAAAGTCCAATTCTTTTCGGCTTGTTCAGGCGGCCCGCCTGGTGCAACCCAAGCGCCCGCTTGGTTGACCAGGAGGCCCAGAACTTTCAGGAAATTCCTTGAAGTCCTCCGACCCTAAATTCCAATACAGTCCTTTTATTTAAGATTCGTTCTATTGTGTGTGACCCTCTAGGATTATACTAAGTTGGCAATGGGCTCAAACATGATCCCATAAGATATGATTAGGTTCTAGAAAACCGTCATACCTACCCAATAGTATAACTAGATACAAGTTCGCATTCCTTTAGAATATGTCACAATCCCTTTGTCCACGATGTCATTGAACACAAGTCATGGTCAAACAGTCAACTTGTTTTTGTTCAATACTTTCTCGATTCCGAATATGTTGATAATTCAAATGCTATTGATCCAATCAATCCATTTGAGTCCGGCCGAACATTTCATCAACATCATTCATTCGAGGGGCCCAATCTTGACATCTCTCCGTGGAGGGACAAATCCATTTAGCTCATTATTCTTCCCAACGGGAATCCGATCATGCCAATCATACCCTTTATAACTACCGTGTTAAGGTAGCGTTTGAATATGTCAAACACAATGTTCATCAAGTGGAAGACTATAATAACTTCATGTCTAAGGATTCAAATGACATAACTAATATGAGATATATGTTCGACATAGACCATGACATAAATCTCATACAGCGGGTCATGTCCAGTACCTTGTTCCAAACAAGTACCCATAAATCTAACATGATCATCCCATGATCATTTAGCCTTTATACTAGTGCTTAACAAGTACTAGGGACGGGGATTATTATAAGTAAACATGAAAATCAATAATAATCAAAACATCTCTTTATTGATATGAAATAAATGATAACAATTACAACGTTTATTAAACGTGCCTAGGGCACCACTACCAACAAGAACACCAAAAGCAGAAAATGCAAGTTTAACCCTCTATATCCCCAGCGGAGTCGCCATTGTGGATACCCGGGGGACCACGGCTTGGCTAGAGCGCGTGGATTACCTAAGATGTCTAATTGATGTTTTAGAGTCGTCACCTATGTTTTAGAGGAACATAAGAAAAACCTAAAGAAAGCCAATTTTTGTACGAAAATCAGAGATTCGGGAGAGAAAGGGTTCGGGGGTTAGGTGACGGAGTGGGAAGTACTTAAACACCCACTCCGCCCCGCTTACGCGGGTCTTGCTACTTTTGGTGTTCTAATGCTAAATGTCCTTCAATTTAATGATAAGAGAAATGTACTAACAATTATAATGAAAAGAAAGGGGAAATTTATAGAGGAAGAATAAAGAAGAATTGTTTATTTATTGATTTATGCTAAAGATTACATGTCGAATTATTGCTAGATAATTACATTAAGGAATGAGAATGTAAATTAAAGTAGAGATTAAAATGTAGGGAGATAACCTTAACCAACTTTAATGTAGTAAAGTGGTCATTTGGTCATGTCCCAATTGATAGGGATTGCATACATTACTAAGACATGTAAAATGAGAGAAGAAGAATAAAGTACCTTAAAAAAAAAGGACTTCAAACTTGGACTTGAAAATGGTGTTTTTGTAGGGAAATTGTTGTAGAAAAATTTGTGTAGAGTCTTGTTATGAAGAACTCTTGTTGGGAGAATTTGTGTAGGAGAGATTGTATATAGTGTGTGTATAGAGAAATTTCAAGTCTAAAAATGAGGTCCAATGTCCAAGGTAGGAGATGATGGTTTTTATAGGTAAAATTAGGAGGGAAAGGTTGGAGGGAAATTGGTCAATCCATGTGAGATGGAATTGACCAATCACAAATAAGATAAATAAAAATAATAAATAAATAATAAAGAGAAAATCAAATAATAATAAAAAATAATATTTTGTTTTTATGAAGAATGGTTAGAATAAAGGATTTGGGAGTTATGAAATAAGGGGGAATGAATGTGGATGTAAAAAGGGATGTTTTTGTGATCAAGAAGATGTTTGTAAATAAGAAAAGGGAGGGAAATAAGGTGCAATCCGTTACTGTCATAATGGGAGGCGCGCGGGTCCCGCTTTAGGGGCGAGATGCCGCGCGCATCCCGATAACACTTCCGGAAGCGCCCGCGGGAGGGAAAAAGACAGAATGACAGAATGACTCTAAAAGTTAACTCTGTTATGCAGTTTAGTTCCAAAACTAACGGAATCAGTTAGGAACTTAACGGAAGTAACAGAAATTAACAAAAACATGTTAAATAAAAATACTATGTATGCAATCGGAGTGAGAGGTCAAGGCGGGGTGTCTACAGGCATTGGCATCAACTCCTTCAAGTTCATGATCCAAGCATTGAGGGTCGTGTTCCTGCGACCGTGATTCAAAGAAGCGCGAAGAACAGAAATTGAAGATCTGAAATTTTAAAGCATCACTATGGTTAGTATTCTAAATTCACATCCGTATTAATTTAATCATCTTGAATGGATCTAGGCTTTTGGGTTTATTCTGCTGCGCATGTTTGTTCAAAACCCAACACGGACAACCTTGCTCCTCCCAAGCAACCAGACGATATGCTAAGCCTAGCATTCCTAGTGCCTCTAGACCGCCTATATAGTGCACCGCCCCTTCCGGGCGACTAACAGTTTTTTATGCTTGGCGAGTTCATTCGGCCTTGAACCTCGCCATCCACTTTGACAAACTTCCCATCCCAAACTGCGGATAGTCATCTTGAGCCTAAGGATCATCTACCCATCTACTCCTTCTTGTAGAAATTGGCTCCACCTTTTTCTCAACTATCTCGCTTTGATCTACCATTGGATCTAGAAGATAGTTATCCCCCGCGCCGTGATCCTTCTTCCACTATTAGAGAAAAATCACCATTGTCACTATTTTCCATATCAACCTTCACGAGAATATCATCACCAAGACCCATGATGATTTGTGAATGCGCCTTCTCCTCCAGAGAATCCATCACTTCCTCGCTTCCCTTCCCCTCCTTGTAGAAATTACAAACTTTATTAAGTCTCGGGCCTCTCTTGCTAGAAGATTTTTTAGAATTCTTCTTCTTGCTAGAGCCCTTACTGCCTTCCGCAACTATCCCCGCTGACTCATTGCCTGTACTAGATCTACTCACCACGAGGGTGCCAATAAGCCTTGTTTCTTCAACATGACTTATATGTTGATGTGTCCAACCCAGACACCTAGATTGCTGCACGGACTATGCACGTGCACTGCGATTGCTGCACGGACTATGCACGTGCACTGCATAATCGCTGCACGCGAACTGCACATGCGATGCACGTTTGCTGCACGCAAACTGCACGTTCACTGCACGCGAACTACAGGCCTTCTTCTTGATTTACCAAAGACTAAATACTATTCCTCCCATTAGTCTTGTCGATCATTAATTTAGATCCTTGACCCATCTTCTTCTTTCTGCATCAGAATACCTCAATCTTGTCATAACCAATTTAGCTCTGATGCCACTTGTTAGAGCAAAAATATAAAGAACAGTGTCAAGCGAAATAATCAAACACGAGCACAAGAATTTTTACGTGATTCACTAACTTGGCTACGTCCACGGGCGAAGGGAAAATATATTATTATTCAATGACAAATTACAAAAGACGATCTCCACTAATCTAGTTGCACGAATTATTGAGCCCAATAATTATGTTAACCTAAATCTAGATCTTAGATCTCTACTTGTATCTCTCAAAGATGACGGGCAAAAAATATGCTAGGAGAGAGGGTATTATTTATAGTCATAAATACATAAACCCTTAAAGGAGAAGGAATCATATTCCTTGTGTACAAAGTAATTGAAAACTTATTTCTTGTGTACAAAGTAATTCTATTCTCATTAGCAGACTTTCCTAATACTTGAACAGTTCCTTTTACCAATAAGAAGCCTAATTAAACCAATAAACCTAATCCTTGTACTAAAAGGATTTCTTTTTCTTGCCCAATTCAAATCCCAGGATTTACTCTGACTTGTCGCGGACATATCCTTAATCAATAGTTATCGATTTAAAAAGCATATTCCCAACAATTTGTTTGACACCAAAAGTACAAAAATAAGTTTGTTGCATTATTAATGAGTAAACCACTTTTCTGACATCCGTACTATGTCAAGAATATCACTTCAACCTCTGTACTATTTAAACAGCAATAGGAACCTGCGTACTAATGATAAATTAGCAAAACTAGCCAAAATCGTTAATAAATGTTAACGACGTTAATGGATGTTAGAAACTTAACAAGCTAAATAATTGTTTAAGCCCTAATTGATACATTTGTTTCCATTTTCATCCAAAAAAACTTAATATTTTTCGTTTTACCCATTATCGTTAGCATGTAATGGGTTATTATTTACTCCCTCCATCCCACCTTACTTGAGACCTAAGAGGTGGTCACAATAAGTAAGGAAAAAGAATAAAATAAAGAAAATGTGTGGCAGAAAATGAAGAGAGAGAATGAGTGAGGTAAATAGTAGTGTTGATTGAATAAATTGAGTGGTGGAAAATGAAGACAGAGAATGAGTGGTAGGGTAGTTTGAATATAAAATAAAAGGATGGCTATTTTGGGGAGTCTCAAGTGAAGTGAGACGGACCAAAATAAAAATAAGTCTCAAGTGAGGTGGGACGGAGGGAGTATATGCTAATATATTCATAATTGTTTTGTTTAGTGATAAATTAAAGGAAAATAATTTTTAGATTAACTTTTAGTCATCTAACAGAACATCCACACAAACAATTAACTTCCCACCACCATTGTACTACCACTGTCCTCTACCACCGTCCACCTCCGTCACTGTCCATCGGCAATCGTCGTCGGCCACCGGTAACTATCACTGGCCATCGGAAACCACCGTTGATCCTGTAAACCACCAATCAATCGTTACCCACCACAACTACCACCACCAAATAAGCAATAAAAATAGATCTGATGCTTGGGAAAACCACCCTTCGTGAACTCTGCATATCACCATGAGAATTAATATCAAATGAAGCATCACTCATAATAAAAAATGCAAATAAACCCACATACATATACAAGCACACACAGATAAGCACAAATTTGAACACTAGTTTCTAGATTCGAACCCTAGTTTCCAAATCTGACTTACAGGTACCTGGATCTGCATATACAAACACACACATCCAGATCTGATTGACATACAAGCACAAAAAAATGAAGAGAGAAGGATAAAGAGTGTAGAGAGAAAAAGAGAAAAGAGAATGAAGAGACGGAGAAAGCGTACCTAAGGCAAGGCAGAAGTCGCAGGTAGAGACATTTTAAATCTCACAAGAACAAACCCATAGATGGTTCCTGCAGTGGAGAAATTGTAACGACACCAAAACCCGTCCCTATTTATTTTATATTTTTGGAGATTTTTATTTGACTTATGTGTGCATTTTATGTGTTGCATCATATTTTATGATTTGCACATCTTACTTAACTATTTGTGTTATTTACTTACTTAGTAGTAATAAAGGTTAAAGGAGTTAAATGATTAAGTTGAAACTTTAGGGTCCTTTGTAAAAATATAAGTTTAGGGGTTAAAGTGTTAAAAATGAAACTTGAGTGACCAAAATGTAGTTTTGGGGTAAAAAACTTCTTATAACTTATCCTTCCTTTTCTCCCTCTGTGCTCATTTCCCCAGAACAAATTCCTCGTTCATTCCTAGGGTTAGGAGAAAAAGGTAAGTTCAACCTATTTCGATTTAATTCTTTTTATTTACTTATCCGTTTTAAAAACTAATTATATAAAAATGATCAGGGCGTTGAATAGGTCATTTCTACCCGAACAAAACATATTTCTATGATACTTTTTTGGAAATAAGTAAGTTACTAATTCCCCTTTAAATATTAAAATGGTCATATATGTTATACTTGATACTTGTACTTGTTAATTTTGTGATTTGAATGATATTTGTGATACTTGTAATTTTGGGACAAAGGGAGTATTCACCTTTTGTGTAGGAATTAAAAGGTAAATTGAAAGTAATGTTTTGGGATGGTTGTTGCACTCCTGGTAATAGTATAAGTGTTAGTAAGTTATACTCCTACGCTTGGGACGGGTGAATTTGGCTTGCAAGAGAAATTTGAGAATTCTGAGTCTGGCTTGTGGGCGACCGCCCAGAATGGGTTTGGGCGACCGCCCATAACTACAGAAAGGTTTGGTCTGGGACAGAGCATTTTGGACGACCGCCCATAAATGCTGAAAAGTTGAGTTGTTCCATTTCAAGTGATTTAAAGTTCAATCTTGGTCTAGGTCTTAGGTGATATCCTAGAGTACCTAGAGGGTTGTTTTGGAACACCCTAGTGTTTGAAATTGGTTCCTTTGTGAACATATGTGTTGTGGAAATTGACTAAATGCTAATTGGATTTAGTTGAACATCTTTTGGTGTGGTTTGGATTGGTTCATCTTTGTGATGTGTTTGGCTTGGTTCCCTACTTTGGAATCATTGCCCCCGGTTGTTGTTTAAGCAAGTATTCATTACTATGCTCGTGTTTAAAGTCCAGCTGGTACTTGTTGTGGTGTCGGGCAGTGATAGAGATTATAATGGCACACGAGCCAAGTTCATTGTAAGGCTTCTACCATTTGGTTCCCCATTTTTAACCCCCTTCCTTGGGCCACGGATTGGGTCTGGGCTAGCTCTCCTTTGTGTGAGTTTAGTCACCATTTGGGTTATGACTATGTGTCATTTTCCCCCTCTTGTTGTTATTGTTGTTGTTGTTGTTGTTGTTGTTTGGTTCATGAACCGGTTTCAGCCATTTGGTGCTGCTCAGTTGATACCTCTCAGATGGTTATATATTTGATTCGAGAACCTTGGCTCAGTATCCACAGTTGATTGTTTATTTCCACCTTATGTATGGTATAATGGAGTGGCTTTGCCTCTCATGTTATGTGCTAAATGAATGTGTATTGACATTGTTCAATTATGAGTATCATTTCAGCATGTAACGTAGTTGAATTTTAGTAGCTTACTGAGATTCATTCTCACCCTTATTTGTTTAATGTTTTAGATAAAGGAGATCCCAGGGGATAGGTCACTGCACAAGGGAGGACGGTCACTGCACAAGGGAGGACGTCGAGGTGGTGATTTTAGGTAAGACATTTTGGGATATGTGTTATGTAAAGGCTACATTATGTAAATGTATAACCTTTTGGGTAGTGTACCTGTGACTTCATCTTTGTATCACCTATTTTTGGAACATGTTGGTGAGTTGTAAATTTGTAAGTAAAGTGTGTAAGCCTTATGTCTAAGTACTTTGGATTGTGAAAGTTTGTTTGTGTGAAATGAAGTCAAGTTTTAAGTAAATGTGTTTGGTTATATGAAACTTTTATGAAAGTACATTTTGAAAAATTTTCCTAAAATGCTTTATGACGTCTTCCGTGCGTGTCCCGAGCGTAGGGCCAAGTAGGACCACGGGTACGGGGCGCGACAGTTGGTATCAGAGCTAGGTTGTAGATGGTCTAGAATGACTAAGTGACCTAGGAGGGTAGTTGTGTATAGAGTAAGTAACGTTGAGTGTCTTATGCAGGTACTTATTGAAAATGGGTGAAACTGAAGGAGATCAGGCTGGTTCTTCAGGGAAAGGGGATGCCAAAGAAGAGGCCCGAATCATGTTTCAGGGGATGTTCGAAGCAGCCATGAAAACTTTAAATGATCAGGGGTAAGGAGGAGAACAAGTACCTCCGAGATATGGGTTAGAACAGTTCCTGAAGATGAAACCAATGGGTTATGAAGGAGAACCAGAGGTAATAAAGGTCGAGAGGTGGATAGAGTCGATGGAGAAAATATTTGATATCTTGAGATGTACTAATGAAGAACAAGTCAGGTTTGCTACCTATAAACTGAGTGGAGCTGCTGAGCACTCGTGGAGAGCTTTGAAAATAAATTGGGATGAGAATCATGTACCCTATACTTGGGAGAATTTTCTGAGGAAATTCAAGGAACATTTCATTCCTCGGGTGGATCAAGACAAGAAGGAAATGGAGTTTCTTACCTTGGAGCAGAACACTATGTCTGTGGCTCAGTATACATCCAAATTCACGGAGTTATCCAGGTACTGTACTCAATTGGTGGTAACTGAGGAAAGGAAGGCAACTAGATTTGTAAAGGGTTTGAGAACTGTGATTCGAAGTCAACTAGTATCCCACAAGTTGCAAGATTTTCAAGATGCTGTTGATAGAGTATATCAGGTGGAGCATGATATAGAAGAACATAAGAGGAAAATTGAATTAGCAGGTACAGGAAGGCAAGGAAGACCTCAACCACAGCGTGGTGATAATCAAGGAGGTTAGGGAACACCATCACAATTTAGAGGGTAACCAATTATTAGAAATCAATGTAACACCCCGGGAAATCAAAGTAGAAGAATATGTAATTACTGTCAGAAGGAAGGGCACACTGAAGAGCGATGTTGGAAGAAGCAGGGAAAGTGTTTGAATTGTGGTCAGCTTGGCCATTTTCAGAGGGATTGTCCAAAAGCAAGGATTGTACCATATGGGGGTGGAGCAGGATCGTCTCAGGGTCAGAAGAGGGATGCCTCAGGGAAGCCTAAAGTGCAAGTCGTGTTTTTGCTATCAACCAACAACAGGCTTCAAATTCTTCTAACGTGATAGGAGGTATAATTTTGTGTCTAGTTTGAGGGCACGAGCACTTATAGACCCTGCTCTTCGCATTCTTATGTGTCTGTGCATTTTGCTTCTCGATTGCATGTTTCTTCTGAATCTCTACCTTATGTGTTAGAGGTGTCTACTCCAATAGGGGAGTGTTTGGTGACTATAAGCGTTACATGGCTGTGATGTGCATATTTAGGAGCATGTTTTATTTGCTGATTTAGTTGTTTTGCCATTACAAGATTTTGATATTATCTTGGGAATGGATTGGTTGAGTAAATACCATGCTTCAGTTGATTGTTATAAAAAGGTGGTTACATTTTCTATTCCTGATGTGCCTGAATTTGCTTTTGAGGCTGCTCCTTTGGTTAAGGGAATTCGTATTATTTCTTATGTGAAAGCTAGAAAGTTGTTGCATCGTGGTTGTATGGGGTATTTGGACAGTGTTCTTGATACTACTAAAAAGTTGCCTGAAGTAGAGGATGTGCATATTGTGAAAGAGTTTCCTGATGTGTTCTCTATGGAGTATTCTATGCCTCCTGATAGGGAGATCGATTTTTGTATTGACTTACTTCTACGTACTACCCTGATATCTGAATCACCTTATAGAATGGCTCCAGCTGAATTAAAGGAGTTGAAAGTTCAATTGCAAGAGTTGCTTGATAAGGGTTTCATCCGACCCAGTGTATCACCTTGGGGAGCTCCTGTGTTGTTTGTAAAAAAGAAAGATGGGTCCTTGAGACTATGCATCGACTATAGAAAACTGAATCAGGTGACTGTAAAGAACAAATATCCTTTGCCTCACATTGATGATTTATTTGATCAACTCCAAGGATCAGTTGTCTTTTCAAAGCTTGATTTGAGGAGTGGGTATCATCAGCTAAAGATTCACTTAGAAGACATTCCTAAGACTTCTTTCCGTAGTAGGTATGGTCATTATGAGTTTCTTGTTATGCCTTTCGGGTTAACAAATGCTCCAGCTTTTTTCATGGATATGATGAATCGAGTTTTCAAGCCTTATCTTGATTCTTTTGTGGTTGTGTTTATTGATGACATCCTTGTTTATTCCAAGTATCGGGAGGAACATGAGCAACACTTGCGAATGGTTCTATCCATTCTTCGGGAGAAGCAGTTGTTTGCAAAATTCAGTAAGTGTGCTTTTTGGCTCGATAAAGTTTCTTTTCTGGGATATGTGGTTTCTAATAGAGGTATATATGTTGATCCATCAAAAATTGAAGCTATTGTGAATTGGAAGAGGCCAGAATCAGTTACTGAAATTCGAAGTTTCTTGGGGTTAGCAGGGTACTACAGAATTCATTGAAGGGTTTTCCAAGATTGATAACACCATTGACTCAGTTGACTCGAAAGAATGTGCCATATGTGTGGGATGACAAATGTCAAGTTAGTTTTAAGGAGTTAAAGAAGAGGTTGACCACCGCTCCTATTCTTGCACTACCTATTGGGAATGATGACTTGGTAATTTATAGTGATGCTTCAAAAGAAGGCTTGGGGTGTGTTCTGATGCAAAGTGTGAAGGTAATTGCGTATGCTTCAAGGAAGTTAACTCCTAGTGAGCAGAATTATCCAACCCATGACATGGAGCTTGCAGCTATTGTTTTTGTGTTACACAAATGGAAGCATTATCTATATGGAGCAAAATTTGAGATTTTCACAGATCATTAGAGTTTGAAGTATCTTTTCTCCCAGAAAGAGTTGAACAATAGACAGCGTATATGGATGGAGCTGTTGAAGGATTATGATTGCAACATTTCTTATCATCCGGGCAAGGCAAATGTGGTAGCTGATGCTATTAGCCAGAAGTCTTATGTATCTTCATTGATGGTACGAGAATGGAAGATGTTAGAAGATGCTCGAGATTGGTGTCCTTATGAATCGAGGCATGGGGCTATATTTGCGAATATCAGGGTATTACCAACCTTAATTCAACAAATAAAGGATGCTCAGAAAGATGACCCCGAGTTAGTGAAGGTTATGGGAAAGATCAAAGATGGTAGATTTGAAGACTTCTCTCTCAGTTCAGAAGGGGTATTGACTTTCAAAGGGCGATTGTGTGTGCCTAATGTTGATGGAATTAAACTTCAAGTTCTCGAGGAAAGCCATAAGTCGAGGTATACTATTCACCCTGAGAGTACTAAAATGTATCAAGATTTGAAGCAACACTTTTGGTGGAACAACATGAAGCGGGAAATAGCGGATTATGTGTCGAAGTGTTTAACATGTCAACAAGTGAAAGCTGAACATCAAAGACCCGCAGGTTTGCTTCAACCTTTAGAGATACTGGAATGGAAGTGGGAACATGTTACTATGGATTTTGTGTCAGGGTTACCTCGTACTCGAAGAAGGCATGATGCAGTTTGGGTGGTTGTAGATAGATTGACAAAGTCTTCTCACTTCTTACCTATTGAGATGGGTTATTCTATGGAAAGGCTTGCTACGTTGTATATTAATGAGATAGTGAAGTTGCATGGAGTTCCAGTTAGCATTGTTTCTGATCGGGATCCTAGATTCACTTCTCGATTTTGGCAAGCATTTCAGAAGGCTTTGGGTTCAGAATTGAGGTTCAGTACGACTTTTCATCCTCAAACAAATGGCCAGTCAGAAAGGACCATTCAGATTCTTGAGGATATGTTGAGAGCTTGTTCTGTTGATTTTGCAGATTCTTGGGATATTCATTTGCCTCTCGTGGAATTTGCTTATAACAACAGTTTTCAGTCGAGTATTGGGATGACTCCTTATGAAGCATTGTATGGAAGAAAGTGTCGTTCACCTATTTGTTGGGATGAAGTAGGGGAAGCAAAGATTTGGGGTGTTGATATGGTTAATGACTCAGTTGAGAAGGTTAAGCTTATTCGGGATCGATTGACTATTGCTCAGAGTCGTCAAAAGAGTTATGCTGATCACCGGAGGCGAGACCTTGAGTTTGAAAAGGTGACTTTGTGTTTCTGAAAGTTTCTCCAAAGGTGGGAATTAAGAGATATGGGAAGAAAGGCAAGCTTGCTCTGAGGTTTGTTGGGCCTTTTGAGATTTTGGGAAGAGTTGGAGATCGAGCTTATCATCTTGCGTTACCTCCTTATCTTGACAAGATTCATAATGTGTTCCATGTTTTTATGCTTAGAAAGTATGTGTATGATCCATCTCATGTGTTATCTGAGATACCTGAGGATATTGAACAAAGTATGTTCTATGAGGAGCATCCATTTCAGGTGATTGATTCTAAAGTTCAAGAATTGAGAACTAAGAGTATTCCTCTTGTTAGAGTTGTGTGGAGAAACCATAATGTTGAGGAGTATACTTGGGAGCTTCGGGATGAAATGGAGAGGAAATATCTTTGGTTATTTGATTCGTTTGATAAGTTATCCTAAAATTCAGGACGGATTTTCTTTAAGGGGGAGTGATTGTAACGACCCCAAAACCCGTCCCTATTTATTTTATATTTTTGGGGATTTTTATTTGACTTATGTGTGTATTTTATATGTTGCATCATATTTTATGATTTACACATCTTACTTGATTATTTGTGTTATTTACTTAGTTAGTAGCAATAAAGGTTAAAGGAGTTAAATGATTAAGTTGAAACTTTAGGGTCCTTTGTGAAAATATAAGTTTAGGGGTTAAAGTGTTAAAAACGAAACTTGAGTGACCAAAATGTAGTTTTGGGGTAAAAATCTTCTTATAACTTATCTTTCCTTCTCTCCCTCTGTGCTCATTTCCCCATAACAAATTCCTCGTTCATTCCTAGGGTTAGGAGAAAAAGGTAAGTTCAACCTATTTCGATTTAATTCTTTTTATTTACTTATCCGTTTTAAAAACTAATTATATAAAAATGATTAGGGCGTTGAATAGGTCATTTCTACCCGAACAAAACATATTTCTGCGATACTTTTTCCGGAAATAGTAAGTTACTAATTCCCCTTTAAATATTAAAATGGTCATAAATGTTATACTTGTACTTATAATTTTGTGATTTGAATGATATTTGTGATACTTGTAATTTTGGGACAAAGGGAGTATTCACCTTTTGTGTAGGAATGAATAGGTAAATTGAAAGTAATGTTTTGGGATGGTTGTTGCACTCCTGGTAATAGTATAAGTGTTAGTAAGTTATACTCCTACGCTTGGGACGGATGAATTTGGCGAAATTTGAGAATTCTGA
Organism: Campanula takesimana; assembly: GCA_026119855.1. NCBI lineage: Eukaryota > Viridiplantae > Streptophyta > Magnoliopsida > Asterales > Campanulaceae > Campanula > Campanula takesimana. The sequence continues at coordinate 949,822 of JAOWBW010000072.1, forward strand.
GTCTGGGTTGTGGGCGACCGCCCAGAATGGGTTTGGGCGACCACCCATAACTACAGAAAGGTTTGGTCTGGGACAGAGCATTTTGGGAGACCGCCCAGTCTGGTTTGGGCGACCGCCCATAAATGCTGAAAAGTTGAGTTGTTCCATTTTAAGTGATTTAAAGTTCAATCTTAGTCTAGGTCTTAGGTGATATCCTAGAGTACCTAGAGGGTTGTTGTGGAACACCCTAGTGTTTGAAATTGGTTCCTTTGTGAACATATGTGTTATAGAATTTGACTAAATGCTAATTGGATTTGGTTGAACATCTTTTGGTGTGGTTTGGATTGGTTCATCTTTGTGATGCGTTTGGCTTGGTTCCCTACTTTGGAATCATTGCCCCTAGTTGTTGTTTAAGCAAGTATTCATTACTATGCTCGTGTTTAAAGTCCAGCTGGTACTTGTTGTGGTGTCGGGCAGTGGTAGAGATTATAACGGCACACGAGCCAAGTTCATTGTAAGGCTTCTACCATTTGGTTTCCCATTTTTAACCCCCTTCCTTGGGCCACTGATTGGGTCTGGGCTAGCTCTCCTTTGTGTGAGTTTAGTCACCGTTTGGGTTATGACTATGTGTCATTTTCCCCCTCTTGTTGTTGTTGTTGTTGTTGTTGTTTGGTTCATGAACCGGTTTCAGCCCTTTGGTGCTGCTCAGTTGATACCTCTCAGATGGTTATATATTTGATTCGAGAACCTTGGCTCAGTATCCACATTTGAGTGTTTATTTCCACCTTATGTGTGGTATAATGGAGTGGATTTGCCTCTCATATTATGTGCTAAATGAATGTGTATTGACATTGTTCAATTATGAGTATCATTTCAGCATGCAACGTAGTTGCATTTTAGTAGCTTACTGAGATTCATTCTCACCCTTATTTGTTTACTGTTTTAGATAAAAGAAAGCTCAGGGGATAGGTCACTGCACAAGGGAGGACGTCGAGGTGGTGATTTTGGGTAAGACATTTTGGGATATGTGTTATGTAAAGGCTACATTATGTAAATGTATAACCTTTTGGGTAGTGTACCCGTCACTTCATCTTTGTATCACCTATTTTTGGAACATGTTGGTGAGTTGTAAATTTGTAAGTAAAGTGTTTAAGCCTTATGGCTAAGTACTTTGGATTGTGAAAGTTTGTTTGTGTGAAATGAAGTCAAGTTTTAAGTAAATGTGTTTGGTTATATGAAACTTTTATGAAAGTACATTTCAAAAAAAATTCCTAAAATGTTTTATGACGTCTTCCGTGCGTGTCCCAAGCGTGGGGCCAAGTAGGACCACGGGTACGGGCCGCGATAGAAATGGTGCTTGCGGTAGTGGTGGAGACAGTAGTGTCAGTAGCATTGGTGTTGGCGTCGGCGGTGGTGGGCTGTGGTGGGGGAGGGTTGTGGTGTAGAAGGGGGAGGGCTGTGGGGGAGAAGTAGAGAGAAGGTGGAGAAGCGGAAAGACTTCTCTCTAGTTTTATGGTAGGGATAAGTGTTTTTTTATATGAACAAGGGTATATCTGTCATTTTAGTACTCAATTAAGCTAGATAGGAGTTTGTTTCATTATGGGGGGAAATTGAAAATATTGATAGTAATATCCGTTAAATTTTTAACGCTGACTAACGTTCATTAACACTCATTAACAATTTTGGTTACTTTTGCTAATTAATCAATAGTACGCATGTTACTTTTGTTGTTTCGATAGTACATATGTTTGACATATTCAAACGTTACTCTTAACCAAGTAATTATAAAGGATATGATTGGCATGATCAAAGCTATGTAGGGAAGTGTAATAAGTCAAGATGGGATTTGTCCCTCAGTATGAGAGATGTCAGGCTTGGGCCCCTCGATGAATAGTGTTGATGAAATGTATGGCCATACTCAAATGAATTAATTTTATCGATGTCATTTGTATTATCAAACTATTGGAATATAGAAAAGTATTGGGCATTGTAAGTGACCATTGACCATGGCTTACGCTCAATGACATCTTGGACAAAAGGATTGTGATATGTTCTATAAAGGATACACGAACTTTGACAAGTTATATTAATTGGGTAGTCATGACGACTTGCTAGAGTCTACTCATGATTTATGTTATCAAATGGTTTTTATCACATTGCCAACTTAATATAATCATATGGGGTCACACACAAAAGAATGAATTACAAAAGGGCTATAATTGGAATTTCGTAAAGTCTTAAAATTGGATTTTAAGAAGGAAAACAAAATCTGCCAAAAGGAGGGAGATCCGGCCGGACCTCTAAGAGGACCCGGTAGGACCTTATCTAACACCCGGGGGGACCTATGTCCTCATCCGGTCGGACTAATGCAGGGTCCGGGCGGACCAATGTCCTGACCCGGTCGGACCTGGTCTGTTCCAAACTCTGGCTTTTTGGACTCCGGGTTTTGATGGGAATTAGACTTCCAAACCTAAACTTGTTGGGTTTAAGAAGTATAAAAAGCCCTCTCAAACCCCTAGGTCATATGTGATTATCGTAATCAAAATCAAAAGCCTCCAAGAGAGAAAATCTGGCCTTCTTCTTCCTCAAGAACAAGAACCATATTTTCATATAGCCTCCATAATAGAAGTGTGTTATATTGGGTGTAGCAATCCAGATCAAGAAGGTGTTCTTGATATTTTCATAGGCAACCTTTTGGCACGACCAACCCATCATCAAAAGTGATCATGCCTCCATCGAAAGTGAAAGCAACTCATCAACATCCAAAGCATGGATATTCTTCATCAAAGCCATAACATCTCCATCCCGAATCAAGCGGACATGGTAAGTGAGGGTATGAACATCATCCATCAAAGCTCCTTTCAAATCACATCGCACATAAAAGCAATTTCTCCGTCTTTGCAAAATCTCTCTCTCATGAAAATCTCTTCTTTTCAAATCACATCACACCACAAGCACAATTTCACACTTCACACATTTTCTCGCACAAGCACATATATATGCAAAGCATACACATAACAGGTATAAGCATTTGGACTCACAAACGGGTTCAACCAATGGATTCACAAACGGATTCAGCCACCGGGTTCACAAACGGACTCAACCATTGGATTCACAAACGGATTCGACCAATGGATTCACAAACAGATTCAGCAAAGGGTTCACAAACGGACTCAACCATCAGATTCACAAACGGATTCGACCAATGGATTCACAAACGGATTCAGCAAAGGGTTCACAAACGAACTCAGTCATCGGATTCACAAACGGATTCGACCAATGGATTCACAAACGGATTCAGCAAAGGGTTCACAAACGGACTCAGCCATCGGATTCACAAACGGATTCGACCAATGAATTCACAAACGGATTCAGCAACGGGTTCACAAACGGACTCAGCCATCGGATTCACAAACGGATTCGACCAATGGATTCACAAATGAATTCAGCAAAGGGTTCACAAACAGACTCAACCATCGGATTCACAAACGGATTTGACCAATGGATTCACAAACGGATTCAGCAAAGGGTTCACAAATAGACTCATCCATCGAATTCCCAAACGGATTCGACCAATGGATTCACAAACGGATTCAGCAACGGGTTCACAGACGGACTCAGCCATCAGATTCACAAACGGATTCGACCAATGGATTCACAAACAGATTCAGCAGAGGTTTCACAAACGGACTCAACCATCGGATTTTCAAACGGATTCGACCAAGGGATTCACAAACGGATTCAGTAAAGGGTTCACAAACGGACTCAGCCATCGGATTCATAAATGTATTCGACCAATGGACTCACAAACGGATTCGGCCAAGGGATTCATAAACGGATTCAGCAAAGGGTTCACAAACGGACTCAACCATCGGATTCACAAACGGATTCGACCAATGGATTCACAAACGGATTCGGCAACGGGTTCACAAATGGACTCAGCCATCGAATTCACAAACGCATTCGACAAATGGACTCACAAACGGGTTCGGCAACGGGTTCACAAACGGACTCAGTCATCGGATTCACGAACGGATTCGACAAATGGACTCACAAACGGGTTCAGTAAATGGATTCACAAACGGATTCAGCCAACGGATTCACAAACAGATTCGATAAATGGACTCACAAACAGGTTCAGCAATTGGACTCACAAACGGATTCAACAATACGGATTCACAAATGGATTCGACAAAGGGACTCACAAACGGGTTTAATAAATTGATTCACAAACGGATTCAGCAAATGGATTCATAAAAGGATTCGGCAAATGGATTCACAAATGGATTTGGCACACCTCTTCTATCAACAAAAGTTGCTCACACAGGGAGCGCACCTCTATCTCTCGCAATTTCAAATTCCTGCTTTCATTGAGTCTTTGCTTTCTTTTGTTTCTTTTTCTTTGTCGATGTCCTCGGCGGTTGTCTTTCTTTCCTCGCCGCATTTTGCTTTGCAATCCACGTCGCCGAGGGGCTTTGTATATACCCCACCTTGGACATCTCACCACGATTGCATACATAGTATTTTTATTTAACTTATTTTCGTTGATTTCTGTTAATTCAGTTAAGTTCCTAACTGATTCCATTAGTTTTGGACTAAACTGCATAACAGAGATAACTTTTAAGGTCATTCTATCATTTTTAGGCTCGGGCGCATCCGGAAGTGACAACGGGGCGCGCGCGCGTTTGGACTAATAGTCCAGACCCGCGCGCTTCCCACTTTGGCAGTTACGGACTGCACCAAGTTTCCCTCCATTTCTAGAGTAAAAAACAACATTTTCACCACATGTTTTATTCTAGCTTTAAACATATTTTATTTTATAACTCCCAATCCCATTATTCTAGCCATTTCTTTAAAACAAAATATTTCTTTTCATTATTATTTGATTTTCTTCTTACTATTTTATTTCTCTTTATTTTCTCATTGGTTGAAACACCATATTTTCCTCTCTTTTCTACCTATAAAAACCCTCTCTTTTTACCTTAGAAAAGGACTTGAACTTTCTCTACATTTTTACTATACACAAATTCTCCCAACAAGAGTTTTAGCAACAAAACTCTACACAAATTTCTACACAACAATTTCTCTACAACGACTCCATCTCCAAGTTAAAGTTTGAAGTTCTTCTTTTTCTAAAGGTACTTTATTCTTCTTCTTCTATTTTATTTGTCTTAGTAATGTATGCAATCCCCATCAATTGGGACACGACTAAATGACCACTTTACTACATTAAAGTTGGTTAAGGTTATCTCCCTACATTTAAATCTCTAGTTTAATTTACTCTTCTTCTCTTAATGTAATCTTTAGCATAAATCAATAAAACACTTCTCTCTTATTTCCCTTTGCAATTCCCATTTTCTTTACATTATAATTGTTAGCACTATTAATAAATTGAAGGACTTTTACATTAGAACACCAATAGTAGCAAGACCCGCGTAAGAGGAGCGGAGTGGGTGTTTAAGTACTTCCCACTAGGGATGGCCAAACCGGACCGGAACCGGAAAAGCCCGGAACCTGAAAAGCCCGGAACCGGAGCAAACCGAGGAGGAAACCGGAACCGGACGAACCGGAACCACAAGGCATCCGGGCCGTTTCAGGGTCACATATATGCCGAACCGGACCGGAACCGGAACCGTAACCGGACCGAAAATCCCTTGTTTTTTAATAATTTTAAAGGGGGGGACCGGAACCGGACCGGAACCGGAACCGGATTGTGCCAAACCTGAACCGGGGTATGCACGGGCCGGTTCAGGGTCACCCTTTTGCCGAACTGGAACCGGCGGTTCCGAACCGGAACCGGGCCCGGAACCGGTTTTGGCCATCCCTACTTCCCACTCCGTCACCTAACCCCCGAACCCTTCTCTCCCGAATCTTTGGTTTCGTAACATAAAATATGCTGTTTTTTAGGTTTTCTTATGTTCCCTTAATAACATACGTGGCGACTCTACAAATTAAAACAAGTTAGACATCCTAGGATAATTCACCGCTCTAGCCAACTAGTGGGTTTTTCCGGGGTATCTACAGTGGCGACTCTGCTGGGGATAATTTAGAGGGTTAAACTTGCGTTTTTAATTTTGGTGTTCTTCATTCTGTTTTCTGGGCATTCTGGTGGAAATAGATGGAAGCGTGCGCCTCTGGCCTTCTTGGCCTAAGGCGCGCGCCTCCGACTTTCACTACCAGAATCTCCCGCCTCTCATCTCGTCCTTCAATTCCATGTTTCTGTGCTAACAATTACTACAGGGGAAAGTTTTCTTATTTAGGGTCAAGGCAATCCCTTGAACCCACTGATTTGCAGGTTTTCACCCAGAAGCGGGCGCCTCTTGCCCACTTCCTCTAACGCGCGCGCCTCCCGAGTAGGCAGCCCAATGCGCGCGCTTCTGGGCATTTTCCAGAAACAGAACAGTGCACAGAAACAGAACAGTTTTGACAGTGTGTGGGCACCGGGCCTGCACATAACTTCTTTTACTTTCTGTTTATTTTATCGGTCACACGGGTGATTCGAAAATTGTAAATATGTGATTATTTGCTTTTCTTTTGTTTAAAAAAAAAATTGTCACTTGGCTTGACCTCACACTACATGCACATATTCTTATGAATTGCTCACACTAGAGTCGCACAATGTCCATAACCCCAAACCCGTAGAGGCCCGTCCTAGAGAGTTTTAAGCTCCACCCGACCTTGACTCTCTCGAAGCGGTAAACCTCAACCCGTGGTGTAGTTCATGACTACATGCCGGGGGTGCCCTTAAGCCTCTTTTTAATGAGCACAAGCCAACACATTCTTAGTCTAGGTTCTAACACTCCGTGACCAAGTCGGTTTTCGTGTGTCGAGATTTCCCTAAACTAATGTCATCAAATCATACATGCTATTTCCAAAATAAATAAGTGGTTATTATGGATGAAATAAAACTCCGTCCCCAAGTGGTTATTATGGAAGAAATAAAACTCCGTCCCCGCATGTATGCTTTATGACATTAATTTAGTTTCATCCCGTCAAACTTAAGTCTCACAAGCGTGGTGGAATCCGATGAGTATATGGGACCGCGAGAAGGTCTATATACTAGTGTGACGATTCCATTATTTTTCTTAGAAACTCAAAAGGGATTCCGTCCCTCCGACTTATAAAAAAAATTATTTTTTCTTATGTGGTTGAGTCTTTTTCTTGTTTGTGGTTAAGTTATTTTATTGAAAAGGTATTTGTGAGGCCAACCTAAGATCAACCGTGTTCTTCTAATAGGTCCAATGGCTTCGAACAGCAACAACAACAATGGTGGGTATTTTTCCATATCCAACGAAAAGCTATTTGACATAATGAGAGCCATGGGGGAAGATATGGATAGACTTGCCGAGGATGCCCGCCATAAAGACGATTTGTGACAAGCCCGTTTTGATCTCGAGAGGAAGATTCACAAATAAGAGGTTTCCGAATTCAAGGCCCGTTTGCAAGAGCTCACTGACAACAAGGCAAAGTTCAATGGTAAAACATGCTCACGTGGCCCGTCCCTCAAAAGCCGCAAAAGCACCGCCAACAGCCGAATTTTCACTCCTCTCCTAGGAGTAACACAAGCCGAAGCATTTGAAACTTTGGTGGCAAGTGGAAAGATCAAGCCTTTAGAAGGATACAAGCCTAAGATGATACTAAAGAATCATGCACATAGTGAAATGGTGCGACTACCACAAGCATAGCGGCCACACTACCGAGGGATGCTTCACTCTCCGAAACAGCATCCAAGATTTGATTGACAATGGTGAATTTACCATGGGTGAAGAGCAACTCATCAAGGAAGAGGCTTAGATTTGAAATGGGGCTTCAACTAAAGATCATGCCACAAGGAGAACTACAACGACAAGGATGACGACAGCAATCTCCGTTTCTCTTTCTCTACCTAGTAATAGGAATAAAAAAAGAAAAAGAGTCAACTATCCTCTTAAGTGTGCATTAATGTTTTCTCTTGTCCCATGTTAAATTTTGAGTCATCAAATAAAAGGCGTTCTTGTCCTCATATACTCTTCCAAGTTGTTCAATTTAATTCTTGGCAAAATGATGAAAAATGTCTAAGCAAGTTTTGGAACGAAGGCCATCACTTGAACGCCTAGGGGCTAAACATCGTGACAAAGGCGGCAACATCAACGACAAATCCAAGACATCAAGTAAGGTGGAACTACAACCATGGAGAAAGATCAAGAAATGTTTCAAAGGGGGATTAAAAAAAAAAACTCTCTTGGTTGACTCTTCAAAACAACCTAGGCAAAAGTTAGAGCACAAAAAAAAAAATCCCCCTCATTCAAAGAAGTTCACAACAACATCATTCCTCCACCAACGAAGGACGATGCAACATCAACAATCATCACGGTGAAAGGATCATCCACAAGAACTACGGTGACCTGAGCCACTACACTGGAGGAACGTAGGCAACCTACGGGTCCGGTCTCATGCAAGAAAGAAGATATGTTTAGCCCTAGTGCGTTATGGTGATCGGCCTTCATCTCGAACTTGTCAGGACATCTTTGTACGAGTCATTTGCCAATGAATTAATCACCTCAAGATTGAACAACTTTCCTAGATTTTAAATCATTTCACGTTCCTTATCGAGTCTAGGGGCTTCTTATCTTTCAGCAACGCACCCAGTTTCTTGCAATCAAATTGGGGCTTTCCTTATCTTCTCTCTAAATGACTTACTTGCCTTCGTGAGTCATTCAATAAATATAAATACACGAAGTCAATACTAGGGGCTACTTCCCTAGTCGAGTCAATTTCACTCATCATTAGTGTCAAAATGTCTCCACCGCAAAATCACATGTCTCTCATCCTCAGCTAGAGTCAATGCACACTTCCTAATCAATTGAGTCAAAAAAATGAAGACCCAAAAGAGATGCCCGCTAGTTTGAAAACCCAAAAGGGCGGTCTAGGAAAAAAACAGGGTGCGTCATAAAAAAAATGAGAGAGTGAGAGAGAAGGGAAAGAGAAATGGAGATCCCCGGCCTCTAAAGAAGACAAGTTATACATTGAATCTCCTCAGCAAGTCAATTCACCACCGAGTAAACTTTGGAATTGCAAAAAGCTCGATAATATACGGCACAATCAAAAGTCGTTTTGGGTTATTGGCATAAGAAAGGTTGTTCTTGCAATATCCCTTTTTGGGTTCATGTGAAAGAAGCCCATGGTAACCGAGAATGAGCCCATCATTGAGGGGTATGTGGTTGCAAAAATAGTCCCCAGTAAGTCAATTGGATTGGATCACAAATGGCAAAGCTTCTTCAAAGCATGAGTATGTCAAAAGGCTTCCCGAAAAATGGAGTAGCTCTTGCCATGTCCTCTTATGTTTGTTCCCTCGCACGAGGATGAGTCTCTTTCTCTACAAATGATGATGCCCTAGAGGCTATGTGACTTAAGAACGAGAGCTTCTTTTGCTTCATTTGACAGTTAATGAGCCCTAGGGGCTACGCTCAAGAAAGATGGGTGAGACTATCATCAAAGTCTCTCATAAGGAATGTCGAAAAGCCTTCTTGTCATGTGTGCTCGTGCCTGCTCCCCCAATCAATGATAGGCCTTTCTTGCTCTACTTACAATCGGTGATGGCACTTTAGGGGCTAGACTCAAGTTTGAAAGGCTCCCTCAGCAAAAATGCAATTCACTTCGCCTCCCCCAACGGTGGCCCTAGTAAAGACATATGCAACATTGGAAGCTTCCTCAATTAGTTTGGAACCGAATGCCTCAAGGGGCTTCGCAATCTACAATCTTTGGGCTACGGCATTATAGTAATCCAAGCAAAGGGAAATATTGGGGCTTCGCAATTGATAATCTTTTGGGCAATGGTACTCGAGCAATGCAATGTGGGGAGTGGTCCAAGCTTAAAGGGTCTCCTACATCAAGATGCCTTTTGGTTTGAAAATAGGGCTCCGAAGTTATGAATGAATTTGATGATTCTTGTTAGAACTTACAACGAGATTATGAAGGAAGTCTTAAAGAAAAGGAAAAAGATTAAATATGCTAAACTCTAGGGTTATAGCGGGAAAAGGCTTGGTCAATCCCAATGTTTCTGCAATTTAGCACCCCCTTCTCCAAGATCAAAAGCAAAAAGTGTGGCTCTTGTGCCTCAAGCACTAGTTGCATCCGAAGATCCGTCTTTAGTTCAACTCAAGACTCTTAAGCAAGCATACCCATTTGGGGACCTTATCACACCAAGACCTTATCATCCGCGACCTCGAGGACACCACAAGACACTACTACATCTTTTGACATAAGCTTTCCGCCATTTGGGTACCGACCACAATGAGGCTATTCATCTCCCCAGTAAGAGTAAGAAGGAGATCTCTATCAAGAATCCTACCCGACGGTGCATCCGCTCTCAATACTGAGCCAATTCCAAGATGATTTGGGGCTTTACATCGACAGGTCTTCACAACCCACCATCTCTAAGCTTGCAAACAACAAGTACATGACATTTGGGGCTTGATAATCTCCCGAAGCTTGGTATCAATAATTTTCTCTTGGGGCTTGCTCACGTCAGCAAGAGGCAATTAATTTGAATGGGCCAAGAGCTGATTTATCTTGGGGCTATGCAAGTCACTCAAGGCATTCTAGGGGCTTTACAATCAGCAACCCTTCGGTATCTCGGCATCAAAAGTCTTTTGAATCCCCATAATTGAGAAATCTCTTGGGGCTAGACATCAATCTTCGTTGGGCATAACAGCGACAACAAAATTCAAGCGAGGCAATCCGGACTTCGACTGAACATGATTTGATCTTGGGTTGGATTTACAAACACAAAATGGTTAAAATGGTTCACCCACGATCTAAAAAAAAAAACGACAAAAAGATTTTTATTTTTCTTTTTCTTCTTGTCTCCTTACTTGCGTAAAAGTATTTGCTCTAAGCTTCCTCCCCAGCGTTCTCCATCATCCTTGAACTACGCTGGTCTAATTCTCTTCAAGAGATACATAGGCAACCTTTTGGCACGACCAACCCATCATCAAAAGTGATCATGCCTCCATCGAAAGTGAAAGAAACTTATCAACATCCAAAGCATGGATATTCTTCATCAAAGCCATAACATCTCCATCCCGAATCAAGAGGCCATGGTAAGTGAGGGCATGAACATCATCCATCAAAGCTCCTTTCAAATCACATTGCACATAAAATCAATTTCTCCATCTTTGCAAAATCTCTCTCTCATGCAAATCTCTGCTTTTCAAATCACATCACACCACAAGCACAATTTCACACTTCACACATTTTCTCGCACAAGCACATATATCTGCAAAGCATACACATAACAGGTACAAGCATTTAGACTCACAAACGGTTTCATCCAATGGATTCACAAACGGACTCAGCCATCGGATTCACAAACGGATTCGATCAATAGATTCACAAACGGATTCAGCAAAGGGTTCACAAACGGACTCAACCGTTGGATTTAGAAACGGATTCGACCAATGGATTCATAAACGGATTCAGCAAAGGGTTCACAAATGGACTCAACCATCGGATTCACAAACAGATTTGACCAATGGATTCACAAACGGATTCAGCAAAGGGTTCACAAATGGACTCAGCCATCAGATTCACAAACGGATTCGACCAAAGTATTCACAAATGGATTCAGCAACGGGTTCACAAACAGACTCAGCCATCGGATTCACAAACAGATTCGACCAATGGATTCACAAACGGATTCAGCAATGGGTTCACAAATGGACTCAACCATCGAATTCACATACAGATTTGACCAATGGATTCACAAACGGATTCAACAAAGGGTTCACAAACGGACTCAGCTATCGGATTCACAAACAGATTCGACCAATGGATTCACAAACGGATTCAGTAACGGGTTTACAGACGGACTCAGCCATCAGATTCACAAATGGATTCGACCAATGGATTCACAAACGGATTCAACAGAAGGTTCACAAACGGACTCAACCATCAGATTCACAAACGGATTCGACCAATGGATTCACAAAAGGATTCGGCACACCTCTTCTATCAACAAAAGTCGCTCACACAAGGAGCGCACCTCTATCTCTCGCAATTTCAAATTCCTACTTTCATTGAGTCTTTGCTTTCTTTTGTTTCTTTTTCTTTGTCGATGTCCTCGGTGGTTGTCTTTCTTTCCTCGACGCATTTTGCTTTGCAATCCACGTCGCCGAGGGGCTCTGTAGACACCCCCCGCCTTGGACATCTCACCCCGATTGCATACATAATATTTTTATTTAACTTATTTTCGTTGATTTCTGTTACTTCAGTTAAGTTCCTAACTGATTCCGTTAGTTTTAGACTAAACTGCATAACAGAGATAACTTTTAGGGTCATTCTATCATTCTGTCATTTTTAGGCTCGGGCGCATCCAGAAGTGTAAACGGGGTGCGGGCGCGTTTGGACTAATAGTCCGGACCCGCGCGCTTCCCACTTTGGCAGTTACGGACTGCACCAAGTTTCCCTCCATTTCTAGAGTCAAAAACAACCTTTTCACCACATGTTTTATTCTAGCATTAAACCCATTTTATTTTATAACTCCCAATCTCATTATTCTAGCTATTTCTTTAAAACAAAATATTTCTTTTCATTATTATTTGATTTTCTTCTTATTATTTTATTTCTCTTTATTTTCTCATTGGTTGAAAGACCATATTTTCCTCTCTTTTCTACCTATAAAAACCCTCTCTTTTTACCTTAGAAAATGACTTGAACTTTCTCTACATTTTTACTATACACAAATTCTCCCAACAAGAGTTTTAGCAACAAAACTCTACACAAATTTCTACACAACAATTTCTCTACAACGACTCAATCTCCAAGTTAAAGTTTGAAGTTCTTCTTTTTCTAAAGGTACTTTATTCTTCTTCTTCTATTTTATTTGTCTTAGTAATGTATGCAATCCCCATCAATTGGGACACGACTAAATGACCACTTTACTACATTAAAGTTGGTTAAGGTTATCTCCCTACATTTCAATCTCTAGTTTAATTTACTCTTCTTCTCTTAATGTAATCTTTAGCATAAATCAATAAAACACTTCTCTCTTATTTCCCTTTGCAATTCCCCTTTTCTTTACATTATAATTGTTAGCACTATTAATAAATTGAAGGACTTTTACATTAGAACACCAATAGTAGCAAGACCCGCGTAAGCGGAGCGGAGTGGGTGTTTAAGTACTTCCCACTCCGTCACCTAACCCCCGAATCCTTCTCTCCCGAATCTTTGGTTTCGTAACATAAAATAGGCTATTCTTTAGGTGTTTCTTATTTTCCCTTAATAACATAGGTGGCGACTCTACAAATTAAAACAAGTTAGACATCCTAGGATAATTCACCGCTCTAGCCAACTAGTGGGTTTTTCCGGGGTATCTACAACGGTCATTTTTTTCTTCATATTCTTTTGATGTTTTTTTTTTTCATTTCCAAAAGTAATACTTACTATAACTAAATGTAACAAACGTGTTACTTATAACTACCAGTTTGCATACATAAAAGTAATACATATGTATAGAAAAGTAACAAATTTTTTTTATTGTGTTTTCTTTATTTGCCAAAAGTAATACTCCCTCCGTCCCACTCGAATTAGGAAAAAAAATTCATTTTGGGTGTCCCATTCGAATTAGGATAACCCAAAAATGGAAGTGTTTTTTTTAATGGTACCCACATTCACACTCACAACAATTTTTCACACATTATTCGCTGCCCCACTTTCTCTCTCCTACTTCACTTTTCATACTCACAACACCTACTCTACTAACACTTTTTCCTTAATCCTAATTCGGGTGGGACGAATGGAGTACTTATTATAACTAAATGTAACAAACGTGTTACTTTTATAATAATATTGTTTATACATAATTGTAATACATATTGTTAGGATTCATTGTTAGACCGCCCTACTTGATTTGATTGATCCATGGCACGTGTCTTTTTTATGGACTATAGGAAATTTGTAATGAAGTTTATATTTCAATTTTTAGATAAGTCCATTTCAAGATTTTTATTTGTCATATGCTGAGTTATGATTCGGTTTGCCCTCAGCGGTTTGATCCTTCAAGCCGCACTGGTTGCAACTATTGAACCGCCAGCATGGAGCCACATATTTTCATCAAACCGCGTTTTGTGTTTTTTATGAAACTGCACTTCAAGTCTTGTATGGAACCGCTCGTGCTACCTTGGTGGAACTGCATATCATCTATAACCGCGTTCTGCAGTTTCAATGAAACCGCACTTCAAGTTCATTTATGGAACCGCTCCAGCATCTGGTGGAACTGCAGAGCATTTATTGAAGAATTCAAGTGTGTCATTTATTCCTTGAGACAAACATTCACTTTACAACCATAAAGGAATGGTTTATGACTTGACAAATAACTTCGAGTTAACTTGGACTTTCTGCAAGGAATGTCAGTTTTATTCTGTAAATTCAAATTTTTACTGTTAATCCTTTCTCTGCAACAAAGGACAATGTCAGGTAGTGGTGCTACAACTACCTAGGACTACAAGACAAAATAAAAGATTAAAATGACAGCTCAACCAATGGGATTTTGACAGCAGTTGTACCATCAAGATTTGGACCAGATCATTGTCTAACGGTCACAAGACTGCTCTCCTATAAATAGCCTTCATTTTCCAACAATAAAGGTTGCTGAGCTTCAAGAGAGAAAATTCCCAAGTGTTCAAAGTTTGCTTTGAAGATTTTACCCAGATATTCAAACCTTCAAAGATCTCCTTAGAAAACCCAGAATTCTTCATCAAAGCTTCAGTCATTCATCCATTCATACTCAGCCTTGTACATCGAAAGTTTTCTTATGATCAACATCATTTAGATCTTTAGAGCATTTGATTTCTTTCTCACACACGCACCCGAATTGTATGATCATATAGATTATACATTTCGAAAACACAGGTTGTTAGAATAGCTTTGATAGGTTAGATTGTATGTTTAGAGTTTAGATTCTTCATTGTAATCTTGTAAAATCCTCTAAATTAATACAAGTCTAGTAGCTATTAGAAAATCCTAGACTAACCATCTAGGTAGAGGACGTAGTTCATTCAAGAACGAACCCCTTCAAATTGGTGTGTTTGATCTTTATTTTCTGTTGTGTTCTTTAATTTATTGTTTGTGGTTTCTCACAAGTTCATCTATGATATGATCAGAAAAATGACAAGTGTTTTCCCTTTGATATTTAAGTTATAATTATCTTTTGCATCATATTGTTTTTCAACCCAGTCAAACCGCCCAACTCTTTATCCATCCACTTTGGCCAAACAGCAAACCTCCGTTGTGCATTTTATTAGTTCGGTTTCATTGCCTTGAACCGTAGTTGGCCAAACTGATAAGTACTCGGTTGAATTTTACAAGGTTATTTTCGAAAAAGTTGAAACCGCTATTCACCCCCCTCTAGCCGTTCTATACCCTTGTTTTCATCTGGGAACAACACATATGTATAGAAAAGTAATAGTTCAACCCTTTACAATTTAAAACTAAAAACACTTGTTTTAGTATTGTAAAAGTATATGTAACAATATATATACATAATTGTAATACATATGTATAGAAAAGTAATAGTTCAACCTTTTACACTTTAAAACTAAAAACACTCGTTTTAGTAATAGTAACATTGTAAAAATAAGAAAGTAACAATTTCTATTAGTGAATGTAGCACTATTGTAAAGAACATTATACTATATTTTCTTTTACTAAAGTGTAAAGTGTTACATTTTTCAAATAATATGTTACATTTTTAATAAAAAAAAAAATCTATTTAGTGTAAAAAACAATTACGTTTACTTGTATAATAATTATATCTATATGTTTTCAAATAATAAGTTACAATGGGTTCAATTTATTATGATACATGTAAAAGTATTACATTATCTATAAAAATGTGTTACAATTTCGTCTATTAAAGTGTTACATTTACTTATATAAACAATTACATTCGTGTATTTAAGTTGTTATTTTTCAAATGTTACTTTCTTTCAAAAAATAAAATTAAAATACTCTAATTTTTTTATTCTGCAAAAACACTATTCCCTCCGTTCCAAGTAAGTTGAAACATTTTGCCATTTAGGGCCTTTTACTTAAGTTGGAACAATCTAAAAATGAAATCTTTTTATTATTTTTATAATCTTCCACTCATTCTCTCTCGTCCTCCCAACACTCATTATTCTCTACTCATTCTCTTTCCTTCCCGTATTATATTCTTAATTTTTCAACATCAAAATGAATGTTTCAACTTATTTGGAACAGAGGGAGTATTACATTTCAGTATAAAGACAATTACATTTAGTTATAGTTAGTGTTACACGTAATTATAGTTAGTATTATATTTGAAAAATGAGTAAGGGCATCTTCAATGGGTGGTACTAAGTCATAGGTATCAAAATCAAATTTTGATATGATCACTATTCACAAGGTATCAACTTGGGATTTCCAATGGTAGGTATCAAAATCAAAATTTAATACTTATGGAAAAAATACTAGCATCTCCAATAATTAGTATCAAATTAATGACTCAATTTCTTATTTTCATATTATTAATTAATTTCATTTCATATTTAAAATATTTTTATAATTTAATAGTTATAATAATTAATATAAATAATTTTAAATAATAATTAAATAAAAAGTAAATTTGGATAAAAAATAACTTATTTATTTTGACCACATCAAATTTCGGTACCTTCTTTGTTTGCCTTGAGGTATGTATCAAAATTTGATTTTGATACCTACCATTGGAGTTGTCCTAAAATGAACGATTTTATTTTTTGTAAAACAAGCGTTACATTTACTTATAAACAATGTTACTTATAACACAGTTGTTACATTTAGTTATAGTAAGTACTCTCTCTGTCCCTAAATGAGTGTCTATTTTCAAGAAATTTTTATTCCAAAATGAGTGTCTTTTTTTAACATAACTTTGTCCCTAAATGTTTTTTTTCGAAAAAAATTTCACCGGTTTCTTTATACGTGCAAAACTAAATGTTTGGAAATGAGATTACAAGATTATATATGAATATTTGCTACCAAATTGTACAACAAAGTTGAGATTTTCAGTGTCCCTTAAAATGAAATTTGGACACTCATTTAGGGACAGAGGTGGTATTACTTTTGACAAACGATTTTTTTTTATTTTTGATTTTTCTTCCGATCGTGGGTCATGGATCGTTGCCACGTGGCAGATTTTAGGTGAAGCACAGGTCGGGATTCTGTGATTCGCGCAAAGTTGCTACAAATTGCAAAGGTTCTCATATCCATGATAACAAAATGGACGGCTCTTTTAGTTGATTGGCCCGCTACAATGGTAAAGATCAAGGGTCCAAATATATTGGGGACGGGATGGGTCCCACATGAGTCTGAATAAATCTCAGTCCTTTATTTTCGAACTCCTATGAGGAGTGAGTGAAATCAAACTCGTTCAGACAAGAAGTTTGACGATATCAGTTTCAATATGGGTTGGCCATGGAGATCAATTTATGGTGTTCTTGTTTTTGCACTCATCTTCTTTCCTCATTCTTGCCATTCTTAAAAAGGTAATCATCCTTCGCTCTTTTCCTTTTTTTTTTTTTTTTTAAATGGTGTTCTTAAATTTACTTAATGTTTAAAGAAAATGGGGCAAACTTTTTCCATCAAACTGTTTCATAGATTTTGTTTGAAAACAAATACTCCCTCTGTCCCAGAAAGATAGTCTCATTTTGATTTTTTATGGTCAACAAAAATAAACTTTGACCACCATTAGTAACGATCTAATCATTCTAGTGAAATTCTAAAATTTGTAATTGATAAATCATTAAGTGATTTATCAATAACAATTAATTAGAATTTTATCGTGATCATTAAATTGACACTAATGTTTGGTCAAAGTTTATTTTTATTGACCATAAAAAATCAAAATGAGACTATCTTTCCGGGACAGAGGGAGTATTTTGAAATTCGAAATTGAGAAGTTTATGGATTTTGTTAATTATCAGTACACCATTCATATATACAGTATATATATACAGCCCTGCATTATTACAATTTTAAAAAATGTTAATGCAACTTCAAATATATAATATCTAACGATAGATTTGAATACATTAGTTAATGTATACAACACAAGTTTTTTAATTTGTAAAGTTTATTACATGGAAAACTCTCATTTTGTCCATTATATTTTGAGGCGTGTTCACTTTTACCATCAAACGTTAACTTTTTCCATTTTTACTATCGTATTAAAAATAACTAGTTTGTAGCCCGTCGATATTCGACGGGACATAATAAAAACAATCACATAAAGAACATAAACGAAAATACATATCAAAATTGCTCTTATGATCAATTTAAAAAAACACCATAACATGCCATGTACTCCAAGATCACATGAGCATGTATCTTTAAAGTTGATTTCTCACAACTATATTTTAGGTAGACAAATTTGTCCACCATTAAGCTTTGTTTAAAAATTTAATGGAAATACTAACATGTTAGCATGCTCAGATCATTTACACTTAGCTTGCAATTTCAACTCTCATGTCGACAATTTTATCAAAGATAAGTGTTAAAAGTGTAAAATTTGAAGTTTGCAAGCCTAAATATTTTCACTAAATATAACGTTTCTAAATTTATACTAATACTAAGTTACTAACCCTAAACAATACCCAACTTCCTCCTCTTCCTCAAATCAGTCATAACCCAACACCAATCGAAATCTTTCCCTCTCTCTCAAAGACATTATACCTCTACCTATACCTTCGCAACCACCATCGTCGCCACCTATGAACTACATGAACATGTCTTTGATGCATTGTTCTACTACATCACCTTAATTAACTCCCAAATCACTAACTCCTCTTCCTGAATGTCTTCCCTTAATTAGAAATATGTCAATAAATGTCTTCCCTTAATTGGAAATCTGTCACTGTCATCTTTTGTTGCTGCTGTTCTACCCAAAGTAACTTTTTTTTTTTGTGAAAATATTGATTGTAGGTACTAACTAGATTAATACCCGTGCTATGCACGGTTTTCTAAAATCTTATTCAGTATTCATCTTGAATAACCTATATTTTCCTCACTAACGGTTTCTCTTTTCTCTGTGATTCTTTATTTTAAAAAAAAAAAAAATCTGTTGTAAGAAAATACAAAAAATTATAGCAGAAAGTATAATTTGTCAATAAAGCTTTTAGAGTGTAGAGTAAACAACTTTTTTTTTCCTATTGTACAATCTACCGGTGAAGCCATAATTTAATGTGAACTTGTGTAGGGGATGAAAATATGATATAGGAAGAATTTTCCCTTAACTAAAGGAAATCAAAATTCTAAAAAGTGTGTCTTTGGTGGTAAAAATGTTATTACCCTAAACTTGAAGGTCAAAAATGGACATATCCACAATAATTAAAAATATGACCATCACACTATTAATTTAATACAAAGTGTGACTACAATTGCTAATGAACGTGAATCTTTATTAGCAAATATTAGTTTTTTTGTTAACATTTTATTAATTTTCATTTAGAAAACGTTAATGAAGTAATTTCTCTTGAAAAAATGTCATAAAAAAAAGTTCTGAAAAATCAACAGTCATTAACTAACGGTCGTTAATCAAAACAAACAACCTTTTTAAAAAAACTAAACTACATTAACAAAGTTAACATGGTTAATCAGAAATATTTATTACTAAATTAATAGCACATAGGTCATATTTGTAATCATAAAAGATCAATGGTCAAACTGATGACGCTCAAATAGTATAATAATAACAAAAAATATATAGTATTTTGTTATCATTATTATTTAAACCTGTGATAGTAATAAAACTAACTTGCGTATAGTACTAAAGTTTAATCCATCATTCCCGTAATAAACGTAGCATCAGTATATTATATATCAATTTAATTAAACTTTGACATAAATTTGATAACAACTTCATTATCTTTATGAATTCTAATAACTATTTCATGCTACATTAGAAAATATTAGTGATAACAATTCGTAGAAAAATTTCAAAATAATTAGACTTGATTATTTCTTGTTAAAGTCAATCAAATTATTAACAAAAAAAATCAAGATACGACATTTATTATGTGACGGGGAAATTATCATTTTGATAATGTGATTTATTTTTCTCATAAACAGAAAAGAATTGGCTCCTCTCAAATAAAATCCTAAATCACCACTGGCTAAAGATACAATTTATTACATAAACAAATCAAACTAAATTAAAGTTTGCTGATCAGTTTTTAGATGAAAATAAAATTTCGCCTTGTTACCATCTCAATTGAGGTGCTTTTTAGTTTTTACTAATTCTTTAAGCTCTAAACACGCATAACAAATTAACAATCAAGAATAAATGAAAGGAAGTAAGAAAATTATATTCAAGCATTGTACACACAGCCATATCTGACTATGAAACAGATAGTTTGGATGCTCCATATCTTTGGAATACTTAGTGTATCTAGAATGCTCCAAGCCTGTTATTTCTCTTTTAATTAAAAAAAACTTTTCATTTCCCAAGTAGTCTTAATATTGTAATGCTTAAAAAGATAGGCTTAAAAATTAAATACTGCAAGGTATTAATTAAATCAATAGCAATTATAATAATGTTGCCTGCCTTTTCATTTTTCCACAGCATTAATTGAATTAATAATCAATTAAATTGGTTAAATATAATAATGGATGATGTCAGCATCACATTTTGGAGGGAAAATTTTCAATGTGGTGTTGCCAAGTGTCCAAGATGATGTCAGCTGGTTTCTGGTTTAGTATTATTATTATATAGATTATTATTATTAGTAAGCTTGGCACATGATAATAAAAATCTTATGATTTTACACAATACTTTGATCAATTAGTAGTTGGCTATTTTTAAAATTACAACTTATGAAATATTTCATGGTTAAAACAAACAACTGCCTCTTTATCTTAGTATGCTAAATAAAATGGAAAGTATATAAATCTAACAATTTTTTTGAAGAATAAAAAGGCCAAATCTATATATATATATATATATATATATATATATATATATATATATATATATATATATATATATATATATATTAAAGTTGGCCAAAAAGGGTAACTATAATAGTTAACTATTATAGTAACTATTACTATTATTAGTAATAGTTAACTATAATAGTTAACCATTATAGTTAACTATTACTCTTATTAGTAATAGTTACTATTATAGTTAACTATATTAGGTAACTATTATTATTAATAGTATTAGTTAACTATAATAGTTACTATATTACTATTAATAGTATTAGTTAACCATAATAGTTACTTTATAAGTTATTTTTTACTATTAATAGTATTGGTTAACTATAATAGGCTACATACATTAACTATTACTATTATTAGTATTAGTTGATTATAATAGTTATTATATAAGTTAGATTATTAATTTTTAATATTAATTAATCATAATAGTTACTATAAATTAACTATTACTATTAATAATATTATTTTATTATAATAATTATATTAATAATTATTATTATATAGACTAATCATTGCTATTAATATATATATTAACTATTACTATCAATGGTATTAATTAATTATAATAGTTATTATAACAATAGTAATCATATAGATTAATTTTTATTATTAATAGTATTAGTTAAAATGATGATGACTATATTAGTTAACTATAGTAAAAAGACATAGTATTGGTTTCCGTGCAGAGCACGGGTTACCCGCTAGTATTCAAAAAGTTTGTTGTGAATCTCCCAATCATGAACTAAACTCAAATTTATTTAAGATATTGAATAACCACACGATTAGCGACCATCTCATCATCCTCGAGTAATAATGTAACATTTCTAAAGCATGCCTCCCAATAAAATGAAAACAGACTCATGCTCTTATTAACAGAGACAAAAATTACCCTCTATTTGTCTTGTTTTGTTGTCGAATACTCCCTATGTCTCGCCCAACTTATGACGTTTTTGGGCGTTCCACTCGACCTAGGACAGCCCAAAATAGAAAGGTTATATTACTTTTATATTCAATGGAACTCACTTATTATACTCACAACAACAATCCCTTTACTATTCCTCCCACTCATTGTTTCTCATATTTTACTTTTCATACTCACCACACCTCCTCCATTCATTCTCTTTCCTCTTAAAAGAATAGTTTTCTTTAATCCCCGTATCGGAACAAAAATCCTAAGTAGGGCGGGACGGAAGAAATATGCTTTAAGGTCTTGAATATACTTTTAATAGCATACTCCTTCCGTCACATTTAAAATATATATTGTATAATTTTTTATTGTAAATGCCTCATTAAAAATTATAGAATTTAAAAATAGAAATTTTTTAATAATTTTTAATTATTGAGAGTCACATGTCATACTTACATCAATAAATTTATTTATTATTTCCTACCCCACTAACCATACTCACAATAACTTAATATTATATGCATCTCTTTAATTTTCATGCATTGGTATTTTTTTGCAATTTCAAATGAGACGGAAAGAGTATGTTATTTTGTTGATTTTTTTATTTGAATAGAAGTGACTCACAACATCCAATAAATATCTTGTATCTAATTTAAAAATAACTGAAATTCTGAATATCACTTTGAAATTGTATCTTTGCATTATTTTTTGTTATAAAATTTTAGTTAGTCTTTATTGGCTAATCATAAATTGGGGAAAATTACACTTTTTACGGCTAAATGGACCTTAATTTTATTCTAAGCAATTTAAGAAACATATTATGATTTTTCATTTATTTACTTTGATTTTATTATATAGAGAATTTGTAAAAAAAATGAAATTTATTTTGAGACATATATATTATTATCATTTAAAATTAAATTAAATATTGTTATAAATGTTAGATTAAAATTTTTATGGGTTAACAAATATAAACTATTTTTAACTTAATTACATTAGAATGGTACTTATTGAAAGGTATGTAATGAATGCATATAGAGAAAGATAAAAGAGTGTACTTTGAATACAACACTGGCTTAAGTTTCGGATCAAATGGATATATTTGATAGTTTAAATGTCATATTTAAAATTGAATTTGATTTGATGATATAAAATAAGATTAACTAATTTGATGAATTAAAATGTGAGACTTATCTATTTACTCTTATGCATACTTTCTTGACCAATAGGATGATCAATGATGCCACGTGGAATTCCACATCATAATTCCATGTGGCACAATGAGGAATCAAATAGAGACTCTCTTTTTATATAATATATATATATATATATATATATATATTATATATATATATATATATATATATATATATATATATATATGTAGGTGCTCAAATGAGAACCTAAATATCGTGAGAACCGTGAGAACCAATCATAACCATTAGATTAAAAAAAAATCAAGGGTCCAGATGTTAGATACATTGGATACACTTGGATACATTACAAAAAATTCGATTACACTTGGATACAATAGGTTAATAAGTATTGTATCTAAGTGTTGCACTTGGATACACTATGTTAAAAACTAATGTATCCAATTGTTTTTCGAAAATTAACTAATGTATCCAAGTGTATCCAATGTATCTAACATCTGGACCCTTGATTTTTTTTTAATCTAATGGTTATGATTGGTTCTCACGGTTTTCATATAAAATGGTTCTCACAGGAGCGCGACTATATATATATATATATATATATATAGATGATGCCATTTTAAAACAAATTTTGGTATAAAATAACACCATTCCTTGGGGTACGATGGTAAAAATGATAAAAATAAAGTTCAATGTTAAAAGTGAAACACACATAAAACTATAAAGTACGATGGACAAAAACGACCAAGATTATAAAAATACATACTTCTAGGAAATCAAAGAATGTTGGATGGATTCTTTCAAAAAAGAAAAAAAGAATGTTGGATGGATCATATCCATGTTAGTTTGATCAAAACTCAATCTTTGTTATTTCAGCTCCATATCCAACTTTTGCCAAAAATGCGACGGAAGCTCCGCCAATCCAATACTACGACTACGTCATCATTGGTGGTGGAACCTCCTGCTGCGCCTTAGCTGCTACCCTTTCCGAAGGTGCCAACGTTCTCCTCCTCGAAAGGGGGGGTTTACCCTACGGAAACCCTACCATCACCAACATGACCGGCTTTTATGCCACCCTTTCCGATGTCTCCCCTTCCTCCCCCTCCCAAACATTTGCATCTACTGACGGTGTCGTCAACCACCGAGCCCGTGTCCTAGGCGGTGGGACCACATTGAACGCAGGGTTTTACACCCATGCGGACCCCGACTTTTTCAGTGGAAAAAGTTGGGACATGAAATTGGTGGAGGAATCATACGAGTGGGTCGAGAAGAAATTGGTGTTTAAGCCGCAAGTGTTGCAGTGGCAATCCGCGGTGAGGGATGGGTTGCTGGAAGCCGGAGTTACGCCGGATAATGGGTTCACGTATGAACATATTAATGGGACTAAAGTTGGTGGGATCATTTTTGATGAGTCCGGGTACAGACACAATGCTGCTGATTTGTTAGAGTATGCTAATCCAAATAATATTAGCTTGTACTTATATGCAACAGTCCAAATATTGTTCAACACTACAGGTATGAAAACCAAACTACTCAAACCCTCCATTAAAAAAAAAGATACTTTGTATTTTATACAATATTAATTTGGTTGAATTTTGACCAACAGTTTACGAAATTTGAATTATTCTAAAAAACATACTCCCTCCTTCCATCCAAATTTAAGCTTCTTAGTTTCTTTTTTGTCCGTCCCACTATAAGTTTTTTACTTTGCTTTATTCCATAAATAACAAATAGTGAACAGCGTTTTGGACTACATATCCTCTTGAAACCAGAGATAATAAGCTCATGAGCTTGGTCTTTTATAGAATTACAAAAAAAAAAAAAAAAAAAAAAAAAAAAAACCTACTCACCTAACATACTTTTCACCATTTAGACTTGTATATAGTGTTTGAACAATTATACTCTCAACCCACTAATTATTTTACGTTAGTTCCTTAATAAATGTGCAAAGTCAAACTGACAAGCTTACATTGAGTCGAAAGTAATAGTTTTCATATAACTCATAAAAATTGATGGATACAGGTCAACAAAGACCGAGAGCAAATGGAGTGTTATTCAAAGACAACAAAGGGAACGAGCACATAGCATACTTGAACAATGATTCAAGTATGAAGAATGAGATCATATTATCGGCGGGAACCCTAGGAAGCCCGCAGCTGTTGATGTTGAGACGCGTTGGACCATCTGAGCATCTGACGGCGCATGGAATCCAAGTTGTGTTGGATCAACCCGCGGTTGGGCAAGGCTTGTCTGACAACCCAATGAATTTCATTATAATTCCTTCTGCTAGGATCATTGAATTCTCTCTTATTCAAGGCGTCGGCATTACTCAGTTGGGGAGCTACATTGAAGCAGCAAGTAACCCAATTGACTTGCAGCGGTCGATTAGTGACCTTGGATTCTATTTGATAAAGGTATGCTATGTTATGTTTATTCAAACAACCAAAATGCTTTTCATATCTACAAAATCAAGTATATCTCCTAAGTATTATGGATTCAGGGTTTGTGAGCATGAGTTACATCTTATAATAACACATATTACATTTTATAGGTGTTAGATAACATTTATAGTAACATGAGTTGCATCAGGGGTGGAGGCACAGCCACCAATATGGGTGCAACTGCCCCCATTCGGTTTTACAAACAAAAAAATTAGCAGTGAAATTTTCACCAAATTTTGTTATCTTTATGGGAGTTAGTGAAAATTGCACCCATTTATATCAAGAAAAAGATATTATAAATAATTTTTCCCCCATTAGCTAGTGTAATTTTTGTGAAAAAGTTTTTGCCCTCCTTTCGAAAAAATCCTGGTTGTGCCACTGAGTTGCATCATATAGTATGGTTTTTCCAACTACTATGTTATCGGCTCCACACGCTCAAATTTAAAGGGTTTTAAAAGGTTGTGTGTATTACAAAGACTTGGAGTTTTTTTAGTCTATACTCCCTCGATTCGTCCCAAAACAAACAAACTTCCGATTTTGTCATTTTGGGTGTTCTATTAAAAACTCTCACTTACTCAAAAAAAGAAAAAATTCCCTCCACTTTCTCTCTCCTTCCCACTCACAACAACTATCTACTTATTATTTCATATCTCACTCTTTCTCTCCTTCCCACTCACACCACTTACTTTTCCAACATTTTTCTTTACTTCCCGTTCCTAACATTTCATATATATGTGTGTGTGTGTGTAGAGTATTGATAAGTGAAAGTTTCTTATGTACTTGCAGAATGGGTACACAGTGCCTCCTACTCTTAATCTTGGACTTGTTTTAAGTTTGACCCAGGGTTTCCCCATGGCCTCGAATCGCGTATTGATTCGCAGGTATCGATTCGCGATTCGATACCGAATCGATACGATGGAATTCGCGAATCGTTAACTTCGATTCTTGTTCTGATACCTTGAAAAATCTCTTTGAATTCACAATTAATGTCCTCTAAAATTGAAAAGCCATTGTTGCAATAAATACATATTGTACATTTACTAGTGATAGGTTTCCAAGGATAACTTCACAGCTCTAGAAAAATGAAAAGCCACAACATTCATATCAAGGAGATGCTTACACTCAGTGATCAGTCCCCTACTACAAATACATGTTGCCAAAAACTTTTCTCACAAACCAATCCTTTCCAAAAATCAAAAAATACAACCAAATGTTGATTTTCTATGAAAAGTAATTTTTTTATTATTATTATATACTCTATGTTTCATTATATATTTTTTAATATTTATTTAAATCAAACGTACTAATATCGCGAATCGCAATAATTGTAATACTCTACGTATCGGATTCCATGGGTTGAGCGAATTGCGAATTCGTATCGCGAATTCGAATCGGACGAACTACGAATCGTGCAACCCTGGTCTGACCACCTTCACCAATGCTGGAGGCATACTGGCAAAAGTCATAGGTCCGTTTTCAACAGGCAATCTACAACTCCAAACAACAAACCCTCAAGATAACCCAACCATTACTTTCAACTACTTCCAAGATCCCCGAGATCTTGAAAGATGTGTTCAAGGCATAAACATCTTAAAAAAGGTCATCGATTCAAAGGCATTATCAAGCTTCCGCCCTCCATTTGTGACATCGCGAGAACTAATGAAGCTTATGCTAACTCTTTCCATAAACTTGAGACCTAGACATTTAGAATCTTTATATTCAACAGAACAATACTGTAAAGATACAGTCATGTCGATATGGCATTATCATGGAGGTGCACAAGTTGGTCGCGTCGTTAATAATGATTATAAAGTTTATGGTGTGGATGGACTACGTGTTATCGATAGCTCAACGTTACTCAACTCTCCAGGAACTAA
The DNA here is from genome assembly GCA_026119855.1 of Campanula takesimana. NCBI lineage: Eukaryota > Viridiplantae > Streptophyta > Magnoliopsida > Asterales > Campanulaceae > Campanula > Campanula takesimana. Next base: position 977,150 of record JAOWBW010000072.1, read on the forward strand.
TCCGCAGGCTACTATCATGATGCTCGGAAGGTCAAAATTTTCTATTCAATCTATGTCTTCCGAATGTAGCGATCAATAAAAAAATTGTGTCTTTTTGTTTTTAACATGTGTACTTTGATTGTGATGCAGGTATATGGGACGAACGATCTTGGATGAGAGGTATTAACATTGAAGGAATAAGCTTAATAGTTATTTTTGTTATGGCAAATAAATTTGAACCTTGGGCACTTGACCAAGAGAACATATAATTATTAATTGTGCTTTTGTTCTTAACATCTGTACCATGTTTAATTTCCCTCTTGAAAATAATAACCGGTGTTGCAAGTGAGTTCTAAAAATCTGTTTCTCAATATCTTATCTTTTAATGCATTACTTGCTTGTATTTCTATAAAAACTAGTGAGGACCCGTCGATACTCGCCGGGGCATGCTAAATCAATTAATTAAAATTTATAATTGAGATACATTTCTAAAATGGGTAAGAAAATTAATTAATAACTTGTTATTTTGGAGAAACATTAATCTGTGAAGCTCGTTTATTTAATCTCAATCAAAGTTTCTATCCCTCTCACCCCTCCTTAGTGAGGGAGAGAGACTTTGATCCCTAAACTTGCAACTTTTTATTAATATTACATCTAAAATATAAAAATACCAAAAACACCTATTGATTAAATTATAGTGTGGTATAAAAACATGACATTTACTTTAGTTTGGTTTCATATGAATATTTTGTATTTGTTTGGTCCCTCGTGATCGTTTTCCTATCCAATTCGACATTTTCACGACTTTCAATCAATTTCCAATTATGAAATCCACATGGGATGTCTAGTCCTTGAAGTAATTGATCAAATGTAAAAAGGCTATTTTATATTTTCCCACTTCTTTATGTAAATTAATTAACTCCTAAACTTGAATATTTTACTGATTTGGTCACTCATATTTTTTTTAATAGTTTTGTCTTTCAAAGTTGATTTATATCGTCAGTTTGTCGATTTCAAGTATGAAACGTTCAAATAAAACAAAAATATTTAATTAATATTTTGGTACATAAACTTAACACTTACACTATTAGTTGGTCTGATGTGAATATTTTTCACTATTTTCGTCTCAGAGTAAATCGTACTTTCTTTTTTAATACACCCTAGAGTAAGAGTCACATTCCTAAAATGAAAATGATGAATAATTTTTTGGACACATTTATCCTTTTAATTCTTGTGTTATTACAAAAGGACCGACATTTTCTACTTACTTTTTGTCCACTTGTACAATGAAGTGTTTTAGACAATTATACCCTCAACCACTTATATTAATTACTCATTTTGTATTATTTTCTTAATAAGCGTACATATCCTATGTAGTAGGACATTTATACTCATATTGTCTTAAGAAATGAGCGAGCTATTTTTACTTTGGGTTAAAATTGAAACTTTCTACTTACTTTTTGTCCACTTGTGCAATTAAGTGTTTTAGACAATTATACTCTCAACCACTTATACTAATTACAAAAGGACCTACACTTCCTACTTACTTTTTGTCCACTTGTACAATGAATTGTTTTAGACAATTATATCATCAACCACTTATATTAATTACTCATTTTGTATTATTTTTTTAATAAGCGTACATATCCTATGTAGTAGGACATTTATACTCATATTGTCTTAAGAAATGAGCGAGCTATTTTTACTTTGGGTTAAAATTGAAACTTGAAAAAAAAAACGCAATCAGTAATTACTTCATTAAAAAGTGATGTAAATAAATATTTATACTTGTAGAAATCAAAAGGCGGATAGCTAAATTTCTTTAATTTCATTATCAAAATTCATTTAAGTTAAAAATAAAAAATAAAATAGACAGTCTTTCGGTCAAATGAGCAATTTAAATGCTTCAATAGGAATATCCACACTCAACTATGGAGTATAATTTTTTGTAAAGCATTCAACCTAAGCAAATAATAAAATAAAATATATAAATCATTGGATCATATAAAATTTGAAGAATCATCTTATCACCTTTATTCATTAATAAAAAAAACATGTACAACATTATATATAATTATTGATGGTTAAAGTTTCAAATTTTGAGTTTTGAATTTCAAATAATATAAACATATCAAAATGAGTAACATGCTTCACCATTGCGCCACGTGGAATTCCACGTCATAAATTCATGAGTTACTAAGTCAGTCAGTCTAGCATTTTATCATTTATTTACTTTATATAAATACTATCAAAAAAATTGTTTCTCATCTATTTATTTTATATTTATAAATGTAAACAAATTATAATCTGATCTAACTAAATACAAAAATGATATACCTAAAACATTTAAAACTTAGGATTAGGATTTTGTTTTTATTAAATTAGAATATCGTGCAGGGCAATTGTGTCAAGTCATTTTTAATCTAAGTAAATATGATGGATACTTAAATTATTTATTTTAAATGACTTAAATTGAAGAGTATTTTGTTGCTATATCATAGGCAATTTGAAATTTGAATTATGATGCAATGTCGACATATGTCACAAGCTTATTGGATGGTGATGAGTAGAATTCCACATAGAATTATGACATGGAATTCCATGTGGCTTATTGTGGGATCTCATAAAAACTCTCATATATTAAATATATATAGATTATATCACAAAAAATGAGAGTTTATTGTTTAAAAGAATTCATCTTTCTTTTTCTCATGAGTTACTAAGTCAATCAGTCTAGAATTTTATCTGTTATTTACTTTATATAAATACATTCAAAAAAATTTGTTTCTCATCTATTTATTTTATATTTATAAATGTAAACAAATTATAATCTGATCTAACTAAATACAAAAATGATATACCTAAAACATTTAAAACTTAGGATTAGGATTTTTTTTATTAAAATAGAATATAGTAAAGGGCAATTGTGTCAAGTCATTTTTAATCTAAGCAAACATGATGGATATTTAAATTATTTATTTTAAATGACTTAAATTGAAGAGTATTTTGTTGCTATATCATAGGCAATTTGTAATTTGAATTATGATGCAATGTCGACATATGTCACAAGCTTATTGGATGGTGATGAGTAGAATTCCACATGAAATTATGACATGGAATTCCATGTGGCTTATTGTAGGATCTCATAAAAACGCTCCTATATTATATATATAGATAGATGTAGGAACAATGAATTTAAATTCTATTATATGGCCAAAATAAATTAATTACAATGCTTCTGAATATTTTGTCGAGTCTGTTTTACAAAAACAAAAACCCGTTTTACCCATTTTTTTCAAATGTAATACTAACTATAATTACTGTTGGGTATGCCCACATATATCTCAGTTTCAATGTAATATGATTGATTAGATTTGATTGATTCATCACCTAAGTTTTATTTCATGGACTTTAGACCCACATGTAAGAAGTGTTTATACTTCATTTTTTTTTTGTCCATTGTAATAGAATAGGCTTAGGAATAAGGCAAGAAGATCAAGATTCAAGATAATTCACAAGTGAGTTTGAGCCACGCGCCATGCGCCTTGCATCAATACTCTGCGCCTTTGTGCCACGTCTTGACGCGCGCTTGTTACGTGCCTCAGATGACTCAGAGCGCGCATACGCTACGCGCCTCTCTATCTCAACGCGCATCATGAATGTTTTTAACACTAAGTGATTTATTGAAGATTCAAAGACTTGAAGAGATTCAAACTACGCCAATGATCCAACGGTGGTTAAATAACACGTATGCACCCACATCTAAGGACACCTGTCCATAATGGTCATATTTTTGTTATGTGTCTAACGGCTATAAAAGGACACGTGCTCCACTCAATAAACGACAGCACATCTGTCCTTTCTCTGACTCACCAAGGATTTCCAACGGCTAGTTTTTGGGGCTCTACTATAAATACCCCATAACTTCAACCATTTGAAGTTGCTAAGCATTTCAAGAATTTCTCTCTCAAGCATTTGTTGAAGATTTGAAGATTGCCTTTGTTATTTCCAGAATTCTCAAGAACATCTTCATAACTTCATCCTTAGCCCAGATCCTCAAGCAAAAACACTTTAGTTTTCCTGTGCTCTCAATCTCAAAGATCTAAAGAGCCTTGAATCTAAAATCACACACGCACCTCTTTAAGTTTGATCACTTAGATCTTTCTTTTAGAGATACACCGTTATTGTCTAGGATTTGTTCTTTCATAGAAATAGATCTTGAGTTAGTGTATAAGCTAAAAACGATTGTAATTTGTAACACTCTCTCATTATATAAGATCTCCATTAGAAATCCAAGACTAACCATCTTGGTAGAGGACGTAGATCATTTTCCCGATCGAACCTCTCCAAATAGCGCGTACTTACTATCTTGCTATTTCCTTTCAAGTTCATATCATATCTAACTATTTGATTGTTTATTCATTGTAGATTGATTGATTGAACTGTGTGTGTTTGTTATATCATTTGCCTTAGTTTCTTATTTCACCCACTTTGAGCCAAAATACTTAGAGTGTGTGTGCGCCCCCTTTATCATACTTTGCGCCTATTTACATTACTAAATTCCGCTGTGCATTTCACTCACTCACATAGGCGCATATCATAACGCTTATTTGATAAAGTGCGCATTTGCAATTGAGTTTATCAAGGGTACGAAAAGAATTTTAAAACAACTATTCACCCCCCCTCTAGCTATTTTTCATACCCTTGTTGCCCTTTGGGACCATAAAGTGGTATCAGAGCAAACACATTTATAAAACACTTTTGTTTTTCAAGCTTAACAGCTTGGGTGCCGATTCTAAATGGCAAACTCAAAACCTTCGGCAACTGCTAACTACACACATGTTCCAGTCTTTGATGAAGATCACTTTGACGTGTGGAAATTCAGCATCTTAACTCATCTCACTTCAATCGATGAAAGACTTCATGACACCGTGGTTTATGGACCTTACATCCCTATGAAAGCGAATCCAAATCTGCGCACCAATGCTGCTCAACCAACCATCAAGAAACCAAGGGAAGAATGGACTGAGGAAGAAACAAGAAGAGTTGCAAATTATGGCAAAGCAAGAAACGTTCTCCTAAGCACTCTAAGCACGGCTATGAAACAACAAGTCATGCATTGTGCTACTGCTAATGAGCTATGGGATGCTATTGAAGAGCATATAGAAGGAGATATTGTTTGTAAGGAGAACAAGAAATATGAAGTGCAAAAGAGATTCAACAATTTCTCTCAACTCCCCGGTGAAACCTTAAGACAAACTTATGAACGCTACTGTGAAATTATAAATCTATGTATTTCACTTGGCATGAAGTTTTCAAACAAAGATTTGAATGTAAATCTCCTCCAAGCCTTTGGCTCAAGATATCTTCATAAATCCAGCGCTCTTGAAGACGCCGGAACTTTGGACGTTTGGACTTTAAGGAACCTTTATGAAAATCTCAAAGTTTATGAGCTCAAACTCCAACGAATCAGTGAAACTGAAGGAAAGTCAAAATCCATAGCAATGGTGGCGCATAGAGAAGAAGCGCATGCGCCTGCGCCAGTTCAAGAAGAGAAAAGTTATGATCCCAAAACTTCTACCTCTGAGCTATTAGACATGGATGATGAAGACTTCGCTTTATTTGTGAAGAAATTTCAAAAGTTCAGAAAATTCTCAAGACCCGGCTCAACCAGCAAATTTCAAGGATCTACCAGCAGAGCTCTTCCAAAGTTCACGAGGAGCAGTGATTCAAAAAGAAAAGAAGACCTTGTTTGTTTTAATTGCAGGAAACCAGGACACTTTGCTTCAAGCTGCCCAATTCCAAAATTTGAATATATGCAGAAGAAAAGCAGCCATACTCCCAAGTTCACTCCCAAACTCACTCGTCACAAGGGAATGGTTGCTGAAGAAGAATCACCAGCAAATGAGCAGAACACTTGGATTGAAACAGACTCAGATGAGAGCGATGAAGATTCCGATGATGGACTCGTTTGTTTGGTGGCAAATGATGATGAAGTTGATACTTATGATTCGGATGATGACTTTTCCAAGGATGTTCCTGATATGAATGTCTTGAATAAACCTATCAAGAAATCTGCAGGTTTTCAAGAAGTGAAAAGGAAGAAAGGACCAACCATCAGCGAGCTCGTTGAACAAGGATTTCTCACTCCGGCTCAAAGCGATGGTGGATTGTTATTCTCACGATGTGATCTAAGTGCAAGGAACAAGTTGAGAAAAGGAGCTTACATCAGACCTCAAGTTGAACCAACTGCTCCAATCTCCAAAATCAATGATGATGAAGTGATTGCTGAACAAGAAAAAATATTCAAAAAGGCTGAAAAGGTAATCACTAGATTTGATAATATGAAGGAAGCTTTAGCACTCTCATGTGATGAAATTTTCCAGCTTAAGACCGAGAAATCTCTACTTAAATCTGAACTCACCCTCCTTAAGGAGCAGATAAAGAGCATGACTCCTCTTACTATTAAAAACACTTTTCTAACAGAACAGAACTCACTTCTTAAAGTTCAAAATGATGAATTGGTTGCTCAACTTACTGATCTTAAAAAGATTACAAATGAGTGGTCCAATTCTCGTGTCACTATGGAGAATATATTTGAGTCCCAAAAAGTCAGTGGTGATAAAAGTGGCTTGGGATTCTCATCAACTAGTGAAAACTTTAAATGTGATGTCTGTGCTGAAAGAGATAGTGAATTTACTAACCAGCAAACTTTTGAAATTCCCAAGGAAAAACATTCTAATTCAATGGGTAAAGGACAGGAAAAAGTCAAGAGACAAACATTCCATTATGTCTACCCAACGAAGCAATTTGGGAAAGCTAATGGGAAAGATATAGCTACAGATGAATCATCCTCTAGCAAAATCCCTCTTGAAACAAAGCGCGCTCCTTCTCCGAGTGTTCATTATGCGCCTAGGAGCACGCGCCTCAACGCCGTGCGCCTCCTAGCCCTATGCGCCCTCCTAGATCAAGCGCTCCAAAATTTCAAAAGAAGGATTTTGTTAAGGCTAGTCCATCTGACCCAAAGAAGAATGCTACCCCAAAGAAAAGTAAAGAGTTTGTGAAAACTCATGTGATTGGTGGCTTTCATCATTGTTCCATTTGTGATTGTTCTGGACATAAGGCCGTGGAATGCCTTTTGCGATTCACTCCCAATGCCAAAGGACGTAAAAACCCTAAGGTCAAGCAAGAGTGGGTTGTCAAAAGTTGCTAACCCTAGGACCCCAAAAGGAATAAAGGGGATCTGCTTAAATGTCTATATTTCAGGTTCTTTGTTTCATGGCTGGATCTTCAAAAGCTAGAAATTATGAATGGATTCTCGATAGTGGGTGTTCAAGACACATGACTGGAGATGAATCCTTATTAGAAGATATCCATGAAGAAAGAGGTCCCTCAGTAACATTTGGTGATAATAACAAAGGTCAAGTTGTTGCATATGGAAAGCTCAAGAAAGACAAAGTGTGCATTGAGAGAGTCTCTCTCATCGAAGGGCTCAAGCACAATTTATTATCCATATCTCAATTCTGCGACAAAGGATTAGAATGCCATTTCACCTCAACTCAATGTCTTATCAAGAATGGCAAAACTGGAGCTACATTACTCACGGGATATCGTAAGACAAATATTTACATTATTGATTTCCATAGTATGAACTCTAGTACTAATCTTTGTTTTGCAGCTAAAAGTGTAAGCAAAAATAGTTGGCTGTGGCACAAGCGCTTAAGTCACTTGAACTTCAAATATCTATCTAAACTCAGCAGGAATAATCTTGTAAAAGGACTTCCCAAGGTTGCTGATCATCATGACAAGAAGTGCGCCGCATGTCAACTTGGCAAACAACCAAAGAAATCTTTCTCCAGCAAGACCAATCCCTTAACTTCTAAATGTTTGCAACTGCTCCACATTGATCTATTTGGACCAGTCACCACCGCAAGTATTCGAAAGAACAAGTATACTCTAGTTGTGGTGGATGATTATTCAAGATATACATGGGTGGAAATGATGATCTCAAAAGACGATTATTACGACATTTTGACCACCTTATTTTGACTGCTCCAAACCCAAAAAGAAGATGACATCGTTAGTGTTCGATCCGACAATGGAACAGAATTCAAGAACAACGGTGTTGCTCGATATTATGACGATCATGGGATAGATCACAACTTCTCAACCGCTGGAGTTCCTCAACAAAATGGTGTTGTGGAAAGAAGAATAGGACATTGATTGAAGCAGGAAAGACGATGATAGCTGAAGCGAAATTGCCTAAGTACTTTTGGGAAGAAGCTATCAACACAGCATGTTTTACTCAAAATCGTTCACTCATCAACAAACTTCACAACAAGACTCCGTATGAACTTTGGTGTGGTAGAACTCCCAACATTACATTCTTCAAGATCTTTGGTTGCAAGTGTTATATCCTCTACAACGGAAACAAACATAGAGGTAAATTCGATGCCAAAGCCGATGAAGGTATTTTTGTTGGGTATGCCAAACATTCTAAAGCTTTTCGCGTTTTTAATAGAACTACATTAGTGATAGTTGAATCTGTACATGTTACTTTTGATGAACATTCTCTCCTTGAGCCACATTTGGCTCCAAATGTTGCTGATGATTCTGTTGAGCTTAATGATACAGGTGCTCCTATTTATGTTGCGCCTGCTCAAAATCAGAATCTATCAACTCAAGGAAATCCATCCACATCAGTTGTGCCTAACTCCTCATATGGCGCGCCAAATGGATCATCAGCTGCGCCTCACTCACATGTTGCGCCTCTTGATTCCTCTCATGCGCCTATATCTACTACTGCATCTGGTGTAAACCCAAGTTTCAACTCTACACCAATTCAACCCCCAAATTTTAATGATTTAGAATCTGGTGAAGATGTACCAATTGAAGACCTCACTACAAGAAAAAGGGGTATTTGGGAGGGTCAAAAACCGTCCTAAATAGAGACAAAACCGTGCCAAAAAGTATTTGGGACGGTATTAGGACGGTTTCGGGTCCATCCCAAATACGGGCGTGCCAAATACATTTGTATCGGCTATAAACCGTCCCAAATACTATTTGGCACGGTTTGAAGGACGGTTTTATTGTTGGTGCTAATTGCTTGGCATTTGGCATAGTTTAGTTTGTCTTGCCAAATTATTTGTATTTGGCATGGTGAAATTGCCATCACAAATACTATTTAGCCCGGTTTTTTGTTCCTTCCCAAATAGTAATTGGCACGACTCTATGCCCTACCAAATAACAATTGGCACGGTTATATTCCCTCCTAAATAATATTTAGCAAGGTTGTATTGGCCTTCCCAAATAGTATTTGTCATGGTTTAAATAGTATTTGTCATGGTTTGGAACAGTTTTTTCTCTCTTCCAAATAATGAAATTGAGACTCAATAACTACCACGGTAGCTGCTATATTGCCCTTTCAAATCTCAACAACGACAGCCGAATGATATCATGAGGTATATAATAAGCGTAGAACAAAACTTGAAAAGGTAAATATAGATACTAAAATTCAAGTTTTCATTAACACGCAAAAGGTAATACAAAGAGTCTCCAACAAATTCACCTAATAAAAAGTAATCCAAAAAGTTTCCAACAAATTCATCTAATATCAACATTCGAAAGCAAACCAAAAGCAAAAGTCTCATCTAAAAACTGCTAACTCAATCATCGACTGGTGAGTTGGTCCGAGCCTACAATAAATAAAAAATTATAGTTATTGTAGATTACATGAAACTAGAACAACCACATGATATAGGGGACTACTATACTATAAAGAAGAGTAACGTACCTGGCCTACACTCGATCCCGAGCCATTTGTGTCCTCATTTGGAAGCCTTAACATTATCCCTTGTGACTCCAATAACTTAAATAACTCAGTTTTAAATTGAGATACTTGTTCATCCACTTGAGACTTTATCAACTTTTGTATATCTTCTGAGTTTGGTGTAGTTGTTAAGGATGATCTAGGTCCAAAAACATCACGAGGAGCTGGCCCTGAACCAAAAGTTCTCACACGCCCATGTCCGTCTTTACCAAAGAGATCGACAAAAACTTGTTCTTTATAAGCTTCGGTCCGCTCCTCCTCGGGCACCTCTTGTAGTTTGTCATTCATTCTTTCCTATAAACATAAAAATAGCATTTAAAACTAATAAACATTAACCTAACTACGCCATTGTAAAAATATATGAAAAGCAACTTACAACGAGGCTCCTTGTATCATCATCGGGTATGGTGCCGTCTTTTTTGGTACGTGTTTTGATAAACACGTTTGCACGAGAAGTATCCTCATTGTTCGCAATCATCTAAATACCACAGAAAGAGGAAATTGCATGAAACTATGGTTGCACAAAAAATTAGCCAAAGTTCAGTGAATCTTCTTACTGATTATTTTACTCACATTGTATCCAAGTTTGATGGTTGCCAAGTTGAACACATAAAAAAAAGAAAAAAACTGGGAAAAAAAGTAGGCAGTAACTCTTTACTAACAACACCTCATCGTAAACATAATCCTTTGGTAGTAGGGGAAAGAAAAAAAAAACAGTTAATGGAAAAATTACTGAAAATTGCTCGTTAAATGCTTAATCTATCATGTATGTACAAAATTCAGCCCTTTTATGCATATGTACTCCTATCAGAATATGAAGTCCAACTTCTTTTATCATGTGAATTGGCTGCTCTTTTGCTTATGCCCACTCTGTCACGGAATAAGTGTCACAATTTCATTATTGTCACATTTCTAAAAAATAACATATAGTAGTAAGCACACAGACATATACTTACCTCCTCTCGGATATTAGCATGAGATGTCCGTCCCGTCCTATGTGGGAATTCCAGTTGCTTACGGTTGGAAGAATTACGTAAAGCTTCCGCCTGCATCATTTATCACATAGTAAGAATATAAACTTATACATTGATCGATTATTGACCTAAAATGCATACCTCAACATCTTGACTCTGCCAATAATCCACTAAGGGTCTCCATTGATCACTAGATATACGTGAATCCGTAGGTGGGATCATGAGCTTCTCGGGATCATCTTTATTTGGAATATAATGAACCTCCTTAACTCTATGTTTCCATTTCTTCCATAATTCTCCTATTTTTTTCATACAAGCCTTTTTATATTCTTCTGTAGCATCCGTCTTATGCTGTGTACACAAAATAACAATTAGCTCTAATATTGAAAGCCCACTAAGGAAGATCCTCAATAATTGAGATCTAACAGGAAGCACCACTAAAAAAATCATCTACATGTAGAAAATTTAATGGCGAATTTTATCTATCAACACAATAAATTTCTATAATCAATCATTAGCAACCCAAGTTAGTACAACCACATTAAAGGGAATTGGATAGATACCTGAACCTCCCTCCACATTATATCTAGGTTCTCTTTTGGCATTGCATGCCATGAAATAGCATCAAGAGGAGCGTGAACTCCGCACCTTGCAATTCCTCCAAGAATATTCACGAGGTCAACACTTGAATCCCCAATAGGCTGCTTATACTTGTTGAAAATTACCTTAACTTTTTCTGTTCCTTGGTATCCTATTGCAGGACCTCGTCCCTTCTTACGAGTAGAGTCGCTCATGCTTGGACCTACAATTCAAATATGTGAACAATTAAAAAATATATATCCTTTGCTCTACCAAATAAGCTTTTGAAGACAATTTAAAAATATGCAACCAATAGAATAAAAATACTCACAGAAAGGAATAGAAGCAGAAATTATGGGGTAATTCACTTAATTGATCAAAGCCATAAGATAAATTATAATATTTTCCAACGTAATCCAACTTCTTGCACTTATTGTGCAGAAAACTGAAAATATCGTATAGCAGTAAGCTATTCATAATTCAGATACACTAGGATGTATAACAATATAACTTTTTCTTAAAACACAAAAGGGGCTGTGGTTGGCACTTTTTCTTACCAGATACACCAACCTTTTTACAATTCATAATAAGGTGACTTATAAATACACTAACTCTTTTACAAATACAAAACTAATTGGGTAGTATCTTATCTCTTCTTCTCGAACTATCAAGGGTTAGAATTGCTCAAGGAGCTACTAACCTATCATTTTGACATGGAGCATAATTTACCTTCTTATCTGGACAAAATAATTTTGCTACAGACTCTTAGTGACAATCTATATCCTCCACAGGAAGTACACAGGTTAGAAAGACTCCATAAAACTGGTGTTTTGATATGAATCATTACAAAGCTGATAATTAGAAAGACTTCACACCAATATACCTGTTGACGCACTGCTTTGCGATTGAGCATGTGATTGTCCTGCATTGCTTTGAGATTGAGTATGTGATGCACTAGTCTCTTGTGCCCTATTTGCTTCATTAGCACCTCTTGGAATTTCGGACATGAAATTATAGGAACGCCGTCTCTTTCCACCTGCCATGCTGAGAATGCAAATTAAGGTAAAATATAACTAAGATTTGTTAAGATTAAATACAGAAAAAAAAAACTCATTAATAAATAAGCGTACAGCTACAACAAAGAACCAAATAAATCACATATTTTATATTGATAAAGTCTTAAAAAACATACTTAATTAAATGCATATAAATGTTCATATTTAAAAGTAAGTTGATCTTCTAATGAAAAAATAAATGGAAAAAATAAATCAGTCATCATCAGGCTCATCATCAGACTCATCATAATTGTCATTCATATCAAACTCTCCATCTGTATCATCAGACTCTCCATCTGTATCATCAGCTTCCTCTTCTTCAAACTCCTCAATTGTATGCACTTCTATTTCGTCATCTAATAAATCATCATTACAATCATTTTCATCTACACGTGGTTGAGAAACTCTACCCTCAACCACTGTCCCTCAACACCATTTCTCACCCATAAAAGATCACCATCATCCACGGTTCTCCTTTCATCCAATTGTTGAGGATTGTATGGTTGTGCTTGAGGCACTGCGAGTATAGTACTTGAATTTTCATCTACACCCATATCAAATGTATCCCGACTTGTCATCTTAATAGCAGCTTTCCATTGAGGATCTATAGGGTCTTCGACATACATTACTTGTTGAGCTTGGGATGCGAGGATAAAGGGCTCATCAGTTGCTTTGTTCTCCTTATACAACAAGTGGTTGAAATTAACTGATGTAATACCATAGCTGTCTACTTCGACTCCTTTCCTGCTATCTACCCAATTACACTTGAACAATACAAACTTTGTTTCAGAAGTATAACGTACTTCAATTATATCTGTCAACTCCCCGTAAAATGTTTGATCCCCAGAAATTGGATTTTTATCCTTTCTACTTGAATAGCTTGTTGTATCTGCACTAAGAACAACACCGCTATTTTGTGTCACTCTACTATTATCAGTCCTTTTCGTTCGAAACCTATAACCATTAATTATGTATCCATTGTATCTTTTAGCCATATTGGTTATGCCAAACGCCATATCCTTGATATTGTTCTCTAACGGTACTTCCGAACGGGCCTCTTTTAATACCTATACAAATCAAGTTGAAAATATTAATTAATTACTAATAACTTAGCTTATGTGACCTTTATAAGTAATGTAGGAGTTTTTATATTTTATAAATACCTCGCTTTTGAACCACGTAGGAAACTCTTTAAGATGGAGACGCTGACGCTCATGAATTGGTGCTCGAGGGGCTGACCTTTGAAGGAACTGAAGATGCCTCCTAAGAACATTAAAAAGCCAAACATACACTAATGAATGTTTCCTTCATAACTAATCTGAGACAATATTAATTATATGGAAGTTTACTTACTCTCGATACGGCTTAACAATATCACTATTAGCTAGTAGATAACGATGTGCCTGCTCCATTGAAATATGGTCAAGTAAAAAAGATGATTCTTGGCCGAAGTGACGACCCAAATTATCTTCACCATAATCATTCCGATCGGGCCGAGTAGACTTAGTTTCAATGTCCATTAGATATCTTGCACAAAAGATCATGCACTCTTCCATTAAAGCTCCTTTTGCAATTGAAGCTTCAGGCCGAGCACGGTTACGAACATACAGCTTCAACGTCAATAAGTACCTAAGTTTTAAAATATTCCAATGATTATCTGAATTGAAATAATAATCTAATATGACTTGATAAATGTATATTGATTATGCTTACCTCTCAATTGGATACATCCATCGATATTGTACTGGACCCGCAAGCAATGCCTCTTCAGCCAAGTGTATAGGCAAGTGCTCCATGATATCAAAGAAGGATGGTGGAAATATCTTTTCAAGATGGCAAAGTGTCAGTGCAATACGATCTTGAAGATATTCCAAATCTGATTTTGAATTAACTCTTGAGCACAATCTCCTAAAAAAGTTTGAAAGCTCAATCAAGGCTTCAACAACATGCTTTGGCAATATTTTACGCACTGCTAGAGGAAGTAGTTGTTGTAAAATGATATGATTGTCATGGCTTTTTAAACCCCAAATGGTCCGCTCTTTGAGATTCACACATCTTGAAATATTGGAAGCATAGCCATCAGGTACTTTCACATCCTTCAGTAATTTTAAAAACATGTCTTTGTCATCTTTCCCTAGCGTGAAACATGCAGGGGGTAGCATCTTCTTACCAGAACTATTAATCTTAGGGTGCAATGGCTCCCTAATATTCATTTCTTTGAGATCAAGTCGAGCGTTCCAGTGATCTTTTGTTTTCCCGACAGTGCCCAATAGTGTATGCAATACATTATCACACACATTTTTTTCTATGTGCATGACATCAAGCATATGACGTATTGGTAAAGCCTCCCAATAAGGCAATTAAAAAAAAATACTCTTTTTCTTCCAATTATCTTCTTTTGCATTTCCAACAATCCCACATTCTTTACTTTTTCGTTTTTCTGCCCTCTTTTCTTTCACTCTCCTTTTCTCTTTTCCCTTCTCTTTTTCTTTGCGTTTCTCTTTTCTTATAACAGCCTTTCTCTCCTTCTCTTTTTCTTTTTCTAACTCTTCTCTTTTCCTCTTTCTAAGTACATCTTCTTTTTTATATATAGTTTCAGCATCTTTGAGTTGTTGTAGCAATTCACTACCAGATAATAACTTTGGCTTGGGTTCTAACTCAACCTCTCCTTGAAAAGCAGCTCTATCTCTTCGTAATTTATGACTTTCTTTTAACCAACGTCTATGTCCTAAATAACAAAACTTTCGACTATGTTTTAGCCAAAAATATCGCGTCTTTTTGTTACAATTAGGACAAGCAAATTTACCTTTTGTGCTCCAACCTGACAAATTAGCATACGCGGGAAAGTCATTGATCGTCCACAAAAGTGATGCACGCAACTTGTACATGCTTTTGGTTGAGGCATCATAGGTATTTACACCATCGTACCATAACTCCTTCATCTCCTCAATGAGTGGTTGTAAATACACATCAATTTTGTCCCCAGGACTTTTTGGGCCATCAATTAGCACAGAAAGAATAAAGAATGGTTGTTTCATGCACAACCACGGTGGTAGGTTATATGGAATGAGAACAACTGGCCAAGTACTATGTGAAATATTCATCGACCTGAAAGGATTGACGCCATCTGAAGCTGCTACAAGACGAACATTACGAGATTCACTAGCAAAGTCAGGGTATAACTTTTCAAAAGTTTTCCATATAGGACTATCCGCAGGATGCCTCATCACACCATCATCAACTCTATCTTTAGAATGCCATGTCATTAGTGATGCAGTGTGAGGTGATATAAACAACCTTTTCAATCTTGGCTTTAATGGAAAATAACGTACCTGCTTTGCAGCAATTTTTTTCCTCTTTATCACAATATCATCTACATTTTGCTTCTCATTGCCAAATTGCTTATACCTTGAAGCCCCACAAATATTACAGTTCTCAAGAGACTTGTCATCCCCTCGAAACAACATGCAATCGTTTGGGCATGCATCCCACGTCTCATAAGTAAAGCCCAACTCAGTCACTATCTTGTTCGCTTCATAATAGGATTTGGGCATAGCAACATCCCCTATTTCTTCAAGTGCCTCATGGATTAGTTCTAGAATCATTGTACATGATTTGTTTGACCACCCACCAAGAACTTTTATATGCAAAATCCGAGTTATGAATGAAAGCGAATTTTTTGCAACCCCTAAACAATGGTCTTTGCCCTTCTTCGAGCATCTTATAAATTTTTGCTGACTCGTCATCAATTGTTTCATTGTTTGCATTTAGTGTTTTTTGTTCATTCAAACTGCCTCCCTCACTTGGAGTTCCATCTCGAGTTGGAATTCCCATGGAACCATGTATCATGCCAACAATGTCATCTTGTACATCAAAATTGCTTAAGTGATCATCATATTGACCACCATTGCTACCCCCATCGCTTGGAGAGGAAATATCAAAATTATGTTGCAATGACCATGGTAAATAATTTTCCATAAATCCGTTCACAATAAGATCATCCCTCAAATTATTTCTTGTACTATAAAAACGACCGTAACACCGCGAACATGGACATTTTTTACATCCATTTGGACCGACATTTGAAAATATCGACTCCAAAAAGGATTCAACACCAACCCTAAACTGTGGTAGGGTTCTATCTCCTAAATACATCCAGCTTTTATCCATGCGTAACTAACTTTGTTTCACCTTTAGGAAAACAATTATATTTGAGTATACTTCATTAATGATGATGAAAAATGCAAGTCAAGAAATATAATAGGATGAGGCAAGAAATATCATTATATATGATGAACAGAAGTTGTAAGCCTTAGCATGTTATCTACTGAAGTTGTAAACTTAGCAAGTTACACATGACTACGTACAGACATTAAAGCAAGTTGAAAATATAAATCACATGGTTATCAATCTACTAATTCTTAAATACAGACCCCTTATAAAAGGAAAACTAATGCTAACATAGAGTCATAGATCAAGCTCATTTAGACATCAAGATCAGAAGAATCATAGTAGCCGGGCAGCTGCATAAATAGTATGATACTCCATATGTTCCTAAATGAATGTTCAAATTTCATATCAAGGAACGTAAAAAAATCTCAACGTTTCATACAATTTAGTGGCAGAGATTTTTATATAATCGTGTAATTCTCTTACCAAATATTTAGTTTTGCAAGTATAAAAAGACTGGTGAAAACAAATTGGTAAAAAACGGTCTAAGGGCAAAGATGCTTCAAAAAAATCATTTATTTTAGGACAATTATATATTTTTTTTTTTAAATAAACATTCATTTAAGGTCAGACGGAGCCGGCTGCTATTCATCTGTTATAGGCCAAATGTTTGCCACAAGCAGCACCACAAATCAAAGCTCAAAAATTGAATGTTTATAGAGTGCTAGAAGGCAGGAATAGTTCTAATATACTCATAAAGTGACTTGTCTTTTTACTATTTTGAATGCAATTTCTAGGCTCTAATTAAGTACTATCAATCCTTCCAACTTTTCAAGTTTAAACTACTTTTCCAAATTTGGACTTTGTTTGTTAAGTTGAATTAAAATTTGGTTCATTGTATATGATCATTCCAAATACTGCATTTACCATCATACTTCACCAAAAGAATCTTTATAAAAAGCTAGTATTGCACATTTTGGTACTCCCTCCTTCCAACAAAATTAAAGTCTATTTTTCAAATTTACTCTTTCACATCACAAGAGCAAAATTTGAAATTTTTGGACATTTATTTTGGGTCCGTGTTATACTCCCTCTGTCTTAGAAAGATAGTCCAGTTTGGATTTTTAATTGTCAACACATGTGAACTTTGACCAAAGATTATTATCAATCTAATCATCCCAATGAAATTTAAAAATTTGTCATTGATAAATCACTTGATGATTAATCAATAACAAGTTTTAGAATCTCATAAGGATGGTTAGATTGACATTTATATTTAGTCAAAGTTCACTTGTATTGACCATCAAAAATCAAAAGCAGACCATCTTTCTGGGACGGAGGGAGTATATTTTAAGTACAAATTATCATGAAAAATTGTAATCTAATGCAAACTTTTATTGAAGCCCAACAAAAAGGTTTATGTTCATTATCCAACTCAACTTTTGTTCCATACACCAGCAATCATTATGGGGTCCTTTAGATTTTTAAGAAATCATGTTTTTTTGTTTGTTCAGGGTTGGATTAGCAAGAGATAAGAATTACCTGGTATTCATGTTCAACTGAGGATTAATATCTAATGACAGAAAGACAAAATTACAAAGCATCGTTTTAGGGATTCAAAAGCTACTATGAAAGCCTAGATACAAAGCCTAGATACTGCCGTTTATCAATTAAAAGTATTGTCGTTTTAATTTCATTCTGGATTGAATTTGGCCCATAAATTTATGAAAACACAATGACAATATTTCAACTCTTATTTTTAGTTTTCATAGATTGGCTTTTAAAATTATGAAATAACAGAAAAAAGAACAAAGACATTAAGCATTACTACTAAAAATAAAATAACTTTCTCACTAGGGCATGAAATCAAACACCCAATATATATTGAAAAAAAAACTGTAAATTAGGGATTTTAATTACCTCAATTAGGATGTAAACTTTTTGAGGGTTGATTCTCCTTTCAATTGATAGTCTGTAGGTGTTCATCAAAAGAAAGAACAATATCAGGGCTTTAAACCCTAGAGAAAGATAGATAGAGAGAGAGAGAGAGAGAGAGAGAGAAAGAGATGAACCTGAGAGGCTTGAAGCTGGATACTACGGTCGTGAAGCTTGATATTACTGCGTGAGAGAAAGATAGAGGACCGATTTTGATTTCAGAGAGACGTGGATGGAGAAGGTTTTGGGAATTGCTGGAGGCCAAATTTTTGGGAAATTTTGTCGTGGGAAATTTTGGAAAAATCTGATTCCTACTAGCGCCATATAACCCCGCGCGGCTAGAATTTTGGTAAAACCCGCGAAATTAAAATATTAGACATGAGAATATTTTAGACTAAAAACTTTAGCATTCGGGACAAGTAAAAAAAAAACGTGCCAAATGAATCATTATTTGTCAAGGCTAAAATTAAACGGTGCTAAAAAATCATTTTTTTTCACGGCTAAGTTAATAACCGTACTAAATAATTGCATATTTGTCACGGTCACATACTAGCCGTGCCTAATGTTATGTATTTGGGGAGGGTTAAAATAACCGTGCCAAATACTTGTATTTAGCACAGTTTTCGGGCCGTGCCAAATATATTAGTCCCAAAAGGTCCTTTTTCTTGTAGTGCCTTCAAGTTACTACGACTCAACCTAACTTACCTCCTGAAATTCGTGAAGTTAGAGGTCACCCAATCAATAATATCATTGGTGATCTAAACGTTGGTGTCCATACAAGGAGAGCTACAAACTTTGATGCTTACACTGCTTTTATCTCTCAAATTGAACTGAAGAAGGCTGATGAAGCACTCCAAGATCCTAATTGGGTTGTTGCTATGCAAGAAGAACTCAATCAATTTGAACGATGTAAGGTTTGGACTCTTGTTCCAAGACCAAATGATCAAGGAGTGATTGGTACGAAATGGGTGTTCAGAAACAAGATGGATGAGAATGGAACCATCACAAGAAACAAAGCAAGATTGGTTGCACAAGGCTATAGGCAAGAAGAAGGAATTGATTACGATGAAACGTTTGCGCCCGTAGCAAGACTTGAAGCTATTAGACTCTTTCTAGCTTACGCCGCTCACAAGAACTTCAAGCTATATCAAATGGATGTGAAGAGCGCGTTTCTAAATGGTGAACTCCAAGAACAAGCCTACGTTGCTCAACCACCTGGGTTTGAAGATTCTCAATTTCCAAATCATGTGTACAAACTCCAGAAAGCTTTGTATGGACTCAAGCAAGCACCAAGAGCATGGTACGATACACTATCCAAGTTTCTCATCGAAAAGGGCTTCACTCGCGGTAAAATCGATACAACTCTTTTCATTGCCAAACATAATGGTCATAAATTACTTGTTCAAATTTATGTTGATGATATTATATTTGGTTCTACTAATGAATTGTTGTGCAAGTGCTTTGAGAAACTAATGAAGAGCAAGTTTGAAATGAGCATGATGGGAGAACTCACATTCTTCCTCGGGCTTCAAATCAAGCAAATGAATGGAGGCATATTTATCAATCAAGCCAAATATACAAAGGACTTAATCAAGAAGTTTGGACTTGACAATGCTAAACCATACGATACTCCAATGGCTACCAGCAACAAACTCGACAAAGATTTAAAAGGTAAACGTGTTGATCAAACGCTCTATAGAGGTATGATTGGCTCGCTCATTTATCTTACTGCTAGTAGGCCTGATATTATGTTTGGTATTTGTGTTTGCGCTCGTTATCAATCTGACCCTAGAGAAGCGCACTTGAGTGCTGTGAAACGTATTATAAGATATCTTTCCAGTACTGTTAACCTTGGACTTTGGTACACCAAAGATTCAAACTTTAAACTTGTAGGTTATTCAGATGCGGATTATGAAGCGTGCACAATTGATAGGAAAAACACAAGTGACACTTGTCATTTCCTCGGATATCGACTTGTGTCATGGGCGAGTAAGAAACAAGCTTCAGTATATGTCTCAACAACCGAAGCTTAATATATCGCTGCGGGAAGTTGTTGCTGTCAAATACTATGGATGAAGCAGCAATTGGTGGACTATGATATCATCGAAGAAAATTGTCCCATCTACTACGACAACACTTCAACCATTGCCGTTTCTGAAAATCCTGTCATTCACTCCAAAACCAAGCACATAGACATCAAATATCACTTCCTCAAAGACCACGTGGAGAAAGGAAATATTCATTTGGAACACGTGGGAACCGACTATCAAATCGTCGACATTCTAACGAAAGCACTTGACGTGAAACGGTTCATCTTTTTGAGAGGTGAAATGGGTATGCTTGAACTCAACTAAAATTTAATACAGTTTTGTCAATACTAATGATTTTGTTTTAGTGAGTTATGAGTATACTAGGTTTTATATGTTAGATCATTTTCAAAGTTTCAAGAAAACTTCATGCGCCTGGAATGCGCCCCTCATCTTTGCGCGCCAAGTGGCTTATGCGCCACTATCATTCTGCGCGACTCGATGAGCTATGCGCCTCCCATGCGCCTAATAAATGTTGCGGCTCAATCAATGCTCATATTAAATTTTTCAAATGATTGAATGTATTCAATACTCACAAGTACCAGGTATGTTTGTTCTTATTTATTACTCCCTTCGTCCCAAAACACCTTGCACATATTTCCCTTTTGGGTGTCCCATTGGTAAGTCCCACTTTCCCAAAATGGAAAAGATTCCCACTACTTCTCTCTCCTCTCCACTCACAACAACTATCAATTTAATATTCTCTACCCCACTTTCTCTCTCCTTGCCTCTCACACCACCCACTTTTCTTACACATTTTATTAATTCCCGTGCTTTTCAAAAAGGGTGAAAGCTGTTTTGGGACGGAGGGAGTATAGGAATCTTTGTCTTTTGACATTCCCATAACTGTTCAAAGGTACTTGTGCAATTAAATTTTCCCTCGTTTTTTCAAAAAATTTATTTTCTGGGGATATATTTCTTGCACCCCAAACTTACACCAAAACAGATATTTTTGGGGTTTGTGCAAAAATTTGGTCACAATTATTCATACACTTATGAGGGAAGTGAGACAATTTCTCTTTACCCATAATGTCACATCAAGTGTACTTTGGGTCATTCAGCATTTATTAGCTGTCATCTCAAGAAAACCCCTCATAAATGCTTGTCCTTTCCTAAGTTAATCACCATTAATACCCATCTCTTCATCTTCCATTTTTGTCTAGAAAACCTACTCTATATATATAACCCTAACCCTTCATTTTCCACTTTCATCATTCCCCTACACCCTCATCCTACCAACTCTCTCTCTTTCTCTCTCTCACTCCCAGTCTCTCACTCTCACCGTCTCTTCTCACTCTCTCTCTCTCTATATTTTCTTCATCTTTTCCTCTCCATTTTTTTTTCATCTCTCTCTCTCTCTCTCTCTCTCTCTATATATATATATATATATATGGGTCCTAAAAGATCATCAAAGACAACCCAAGACGAAATGGTATGATTTCTTATTCCTTAAACTCTTTAAATTTTCGCATTTTTTGGTCTGCGTATTCGAGTTCTTCTAAACCGAAAATTTCATTTCTTTTGATTAATCTTGTTTCGATTCTCCGTTTTCAAAATCGTTTGTTAGGTTATGTTCGTTTCGTGATTTGAAATCCTTTAAACTAAACTTTTCAACGATCAATTCGTTATATTTTGCGAATCTGAAGATTTTTCATTTTTGAACTTTTCAAATTTTCAGATCTTTGAATCCATTTTCTAGATTTGTTGTTGATTTTTACTTGTTTTGATTTACATATTTGTTATCCTCGTCTTCGTGTGGTCGTTTTGATATATTGTATGCTTGATTTGGTGAAGTTTCACGAATTATGTGTTCTTGGTGTTCTTGATGTTCTTCAAGCATTCAAGCATGTTCTTCGTGTTCTTCATTATTTTTGCATGACTTCGGTCTCAAAATTTTCAAAACATGTTTTTCAAAATTTCATATTTTGATTCTTAAAAACTTGCATATGTATGTTTGCATGTGTTTGTGTGTTTTTGTGTGTTTTTATACTTAGTATGAATTTCACATAGATATGCGCCTAAGTGTTGATTTATGCGCCTAATTGGTTATGCGCCCTATGACCTTATGCGCCTTCCTTGATTCATGCACCTAATAATTGTATGCGCCCTATGCAAATACAAATGTTATGCGCCTCAATCAACTTATGCGCCTAAAGCCATTATGCGCCTAACATTTTATGTGCCTAAATTTTACTTAGTCAAATTTTTATGTTTAATTTTTTCCTTAGTATGTTTCATAGAACCATGATATGCGCCTCGTACTTATTTGCGCCTTCAACATGTATGCGCCTAATAATAGTATGCGCCTGCTATTTTTATGCGCCTATATATTGTCCTGCGCCTACTCTATACTTAGCTCATTTTATGATTCTATGCGCCTTATACACTCCTAAATTAAATCATTGTTATGTTTTCAGGATCCAGCAAATTTCAGACCCGGTGAGACATTTAATCTCACTGAACTATCTGCAGTCCAAATTGGCGTTGATATTATGGACTTCATTAGACAAGCTGGTCTACTGCCTCTATTTACTTTGGAGTAACATTTCTACTCACCGCTCCTCGTGGATGAATTATTCTCAACTGCTGCTCTCGTTGAGACTCCTGCTGATGGATACGTGCGCTACAAGATATGCGCCACCGTTCAGAACGTTGCTATAACTATCTCAACTAGCACTCTCAAGAATATCATCAACTTCAACACGACTGGCCCTCTGAGTGTAGCTGGTAAAATCAATACCTATTCTGCTGCTGCGCAGAATCTTTTGGCGAGTACCCATCTCAACATTCCTACTCTTCAGAATAACATCAAATCTGTTGAAATAAGGGATGGTGGTGATTTACTGGCGCATATCGCGCATTTGGTAGGGACTTCCATTATTTTCAAGACGGGAAATGTGAACCGATTCACAATGGAGCAGTGGGAATATACTGTAGCTATTATGGGACACACAATCCTCAACTGGCCCCAAATCTTATTCAAAACCTTGTCTGACCAGATTGATAAATACAACAAGAATAAGGCTGAGGGAAAGACTAAGTTCAAAAATCACTGTAGAATACTCACGAAGATATTTCTCACTTATCCTGCTCTTGCTAATTTCCTCGCTCAGAACCCATCTTATCAAACCACTGACGTTCCCATCTTTGGAAAAGACAGTTTGGTTATGAAAAGGCGCAGGAAGCGCATGGCTAAGCACGCGCCAAGAGTTAAAGGAGCTCAGTTGGTTGATGAAGCCACTGAGTCTAATGAAGATGCAGATGGCGTAGAAGAAGGCGCAGATATTGAAGCAGCACCTCGCGCAGAACCAACAGTTGTTCCAGGCGCAGAAAAGGGCAAAGGCAAAGGGATTGCTGAAAGTTCAAGCAGACCTCCTAAGAGCCCTCGAACTGACACAGAAGAAGAAAAGGGCTTAAAAGCGCTAAAGAAGCCAGTAGACCGGAAGCACAGAAGAAAAGGGATGAAGAATACAAGTTGAAACAGACTGCTGATATATCTAAGCCTGAAAGGCGCAAAGGTGCAGGGTCTAGTGCTGATGTACGCGTGCCTGCCACTAATGCGCCTCCTACTGTTCAAGCGCCTACCACCACTCCTGCTACTCTATCTTCAGAGCGTCAAATTCTTAGAGACCAAATATCAGCTGATTTATTTTGTGAATTTAGTGAAGATACAGCTCAGGGGGAGCCAGATCCTTTAAGGCGCAAATCACCTTCTACTGCGCCCCAATCAAATCCTGAAGAACCCTCTTCCAGCGCAGAATATCTACCTTCACCTCCTGCGCCCCATACTTCTCCTGCGCCTCCTCCTCCCACTCCTGACATGAGTGTAATTATTTCACTGCTACAGCAACTTCAGCAAGGCCAATCTCACATTAATTCTCAGATGGAGCTTCATACTTCTATGCTTACTCAGCAAGCTGATGAGATTACTTCCATTAAGGGGGAGATGGCGCGCATAGATGCGAATATCAAGGATAAACATTTCCTTACTCCTCAACAATGGAATGATGCTATAGATCAAATGAATGAGCTTTTCAAGTACTCTCTTGCTTCCCTACATGAGCGCATAGATGGTGGCATCAAACTTACTGATGGCCAGATTTCATTAACGCCATAAGGGAGGTAGAGTTGAATATAGCAGGTGATATAAGGAAGTTGTTTGAGATGGTGGCTGGAGATAGCAAAAAATTATTGAGTGTTGTTGATAAACTTAAAAAAGTTAAGGATGAAATAGAAATCCTGGGTTTAACAGTTTATGGTGCTGATCCTGGCGCAAAACCCAAAGCTCCTGAATCCCATGCGCCTTCAGCTCCTGAAACTCCTGCGCCCTCTTCCAGCTCTGCTCCTGGCGCGCATATAGACATTAATTCACTGCTCTCAAAAATTGATGTTTTGAAGGAATTAGTTGTCACTCACTTTAATGCCGCGCATTCCAGTGCAGACAGGCGCAACAGATAGAGTTTTCTGCTGATATTCTCACTGCCCAAGCTGCTGTTGAAGCTAACTTCCAAGCCTTCACTGAAAACTTTTCACAACAGCAATCCTCACTCAGCGCACCATTGATGAGTATCAAACATAAATGTTGATCATTTGCGCTACATTAGAGATGGTGTCACTGATACTCACAGTGTTGTAAACCGTTGTCACCAACTCTCCAAACAAATCCAGCGCTCCGTGAAGGAGATTGAAGAAGGATTAAAGGAGATGACGCGCCTCCTAATCTTAGTCATTTATTTTTGTAAGTTTGTTAGAAACTCTAATCTTTAAAACTTTTTATTAGTGATTTAGTGCTTACATGTTTTAAGCACCTTTTGTTTTTCTTCTGTTAAATACTTGTACTCTATAACTCTTACACTTTGAATATTAATGAGAACAAAACATCACTTTTTGTTTCAAAACTTGTTCACTCAAACTTCTTGTTTGTAGAACATTGAATGTTGTTTAAAATCATATGCATCATACTTGAACTGCTTCATATTTCATGCATTGAGTTTAAACTTTTTTAAACACATTTCAAAACAAAACTCATATATCATTTTGAATGTGTTCTGTTGTTTCTATCTTTCCACTTGAAATGTTTTATCCTTATTGGAATAGATTAGAAGTCTATATCTTGGACTAGTGTGTGCATTAACTTGAGACATGATTTACCAATTTCTTTTATTTGGACATGTTATTATCAAGTATAATGTTTGTCCCTGATATAATAGGTAATGGCATCAATCAAATAGGGGGAGATTTTTGGGTATGCCCACATATATCTCAGTTTTAATGTAATAGGATTGATTAGATTTGATTGATCCATCACCTAAGTTTTATTTCATGGACTTTAGACCCACATGTAAGAAGTGTTTATACTTCATTTTTTTTTGTCCATTGTAATAGAATAGGCTTAGGAATAAGGCAAGAAGATCAAGATTCAAGATAATTACAAGTGAGTTTGAGCCATGCGCCTTGCATCAATACTCTGCGCCTTTGTGCCACGTCTTGACGCGCGCTTGTTACGTGCCTCAGATGACTCAGAGCGCGCATACGCTCGCGCGCCTCTCTATCTCAACGCGCATCATGAATGTTTTTAACACTAAGTGATTTATTGAAGATTCAAAGCTTGAAGAGATTCAAACTACGCCAATGATCCAACGGTGGTTAAAAACACGTATGCACCCACATCTAAGGACACCTGTCCATAATGGTCATATTTCTGTTATGTGTCTAACGGCTATAAAAGGACACGTGCTCCACTCAATAAACGACAGCACATCTGTCCTTTCTCTGACTCACCAAGGATTTCCAACGGCTAGTTTTGGGGCTCTACTATAAATACCCCATAACTTCAACCATTTGAAGTTGCTAAGCATTTCAAGAATTTCTCTCTCAAGCATTTGTTGAAGATTTGAAGATTGCCTTTGTTATTTCCAGAATTCTCAAGAACACTTCATAACTTCATCCTTCCCAGATCCTCAAGCAAAAGCACTTTAGTTTTCCTGTGCTCTCAATCTCAAAGATCTAAAGAGCCTTGAATCTAAAATCACACACGCACCTCTTTAAGTTTGATCACTTAGATCTTTCTTTTAGAGATACACCGGTTATTGTCTATGATTTGTTCTTTCATAGAATAGATCTTGAGTTAGTGTATAAGCTCAAAACGATTGTAATTTGTAACACTCTCTCATTATATAAGATCTCCATTAGAATCCAAGACTAACCATCTTGGTAGAGGACGTAGATCATTTTCCCGATCGAACCTCTCCAAATAGCGCGTACTTACTATCTTGCTATTTCCTTTCAAGTTCATATCATATCTAACTATTTGATTGTTTATTCATTGTAGATTGATTGATTGAGCTGTGTTGTATTTGTTATATCATTTGCCTTAGTTTTCTTATTTCACCCACTTTGAGCCAAATCTTAGAGTGTGTGTGCGCCCCCTTTATCATACTTTGCGCCTATTTACATTACTAATTCCGCTGTGCATTTCACTCACTCATAGGCGCATATCATAAAGCTTATTTGATAAAGTGCGCATTTGCAATTGAGTTTATCAAGGTACGAAAAGAATTTTAAAACAGCTATCACCCCCCCCCCCATCTAGCTATTTTTCATACCCTTGTTGCCCTTTGGGACCAACAATTACGTGTAACCCAAACATATCTAAATGTAATTATCATTTATACTGAAATTATATAGTGCTTTTGCAAAATGTAAAATATTGTGTATTTTGATTTAATTTTTTGAAAAGAAAGTAACATTTGAAAAGTAACAACTCATATACATGAATATAATTATTTGTACAAGTAAATGTAACACTTTAATAAAAGAAATTATAACATATTTCTATAGATAATGTAATACTTTTACATGTAATACTTTTACATGTAATACTAATCAAGTGTTTTTAGCTCTAAAAATGTAAATGGTTTTTATTACTTTTTCTATACATATGTGTTACAATTATGTATAAACACTGTTACATATAAGTAACACGCTCGTAATATTTGTTGTAGTATTACTTTTGGCAAACGAAGAAACATAAAAAAAAAAAAAAAAAAAAAATTGTTACTTTTTCTGTATATATGTATTACTTTTATGTATACAAACTGTTACATTTAGTTATAGTAACTATTACTTTTGACAAACCGAAAAAAAAAACCAAAAAAAAATATAAAATTTAAATAAAATGGGATCTATGAGAGGCTGCCACGTGGCATGGTCGCCCCCTTGATCTCACCTAAGTTTTTGTCATTCATATATACTCAGTATACGAATGGCCAATGACCATTTTTATCTAGGCAAAAACTTGGTGAGACCGTCTCACCTTGTGAGACGGATCCCACCCATGGATCTTATTTTGCCCGCCATGTGACCCGCCAGCTTGCAGCTCTTTCTTCCTCTCAAATCGCGACACGTGTCGTGGGTAAAAAAAAAACCTCAAATAGCTTAAAAATGCTATATCTTGAGATTTTGAAGTCGAAAAAAATCTAAAAATACCGTTGTGTTCGTCTCGACGAGACGAATAAAACTAGATAGATCATGATATGGTTTCATTTTTTTTTAAGAAAAACATATTTTTTAACACAAAAAAAAAATTCAGCTGCTCGTCGTAAAAAATGTAACACACTTTTATGAAGAAAATAACATTTTAGTTTTAAAAAGTAACACTTTATTGTAAGATGTAACAGCAGTTTTGCAAAAAAAAATAGTTTTTGTAGTTAGAAAAAGTAATAATTGAAGTGTAACACAATGCATATATGATTGTAATTAGTTATATAGATGAATGTAACAGTTTTATAGAGTAAATGTTACTTTTTTTTCTTTAAAAAAGAGTAAAATTCATGTATATAATCGGTTTTTGCATTTCAATTGAATGTAAAACCCTAAAAAAGTGTTACAATTGAGAAAAAAAAAATGTTACATTCATTATTATAAAATATTACATTAGTTTAGTAGTCAATCTCATATTATCCTTAATCTATTTTAGTAAATTTGTGGTACATTTTTGAAAGAAAAAAAACGTGTTACATATAGAAAAAAGTGTTATATTTTTTTAAAAATGTTACTTTTGTTGGCGAGCAAAAAATAGCAGGGAAAAAATTGAAGGGAAAAAAAAACTTGGCTCGGCGGCTCGGCTTGACTGTGCCGTCGCACTCCGTGAGACGGTCTCACAGGAGTCCAGCCCTTTTATCTATGTACTTACATGAAACTCCAGTTTTAATCCTCCATGTTCTCTTTTAGTAGTTTTAAAAGTTATGTTTAACCATCGATTATGTATACTCTATGGGTGAGCAGAAAAACCGACAAAACCGAAAAAAACCGAAACCGAAAACCGAACCAATAAGATATTGGTAAGACAACGGGTTGTAAATTTTGAAAACTGAATCTGGTGGCTCGTTTCGTTTCAGAGACAGATCTCGACTGTACAAACCGTACCGAACCGATATTGTAGAACGTCGTTGTTTTGTCTTTTTTAATATATACTCCTTCCTTCGACCTTTTACCCTCAGCGTCACTTTCTTGTTTTTCTTCAAACACGATCTCGAGTTCTCGACCTAACCCTAGCCTTGCGGCTTGCGCCGCTTCTTCACCTGCTTGCTGCACCGTAGCCGACGACGCTCAGGTAAGAATCTCGTTCTCTTTCTCTCTATCAAGCTTTCTGATTTCATCTAATGTTGTTAAATTTTGATGAATCAGAATCTCGTTCTCGAGTTCTTAACCTAACCCTAGGCTTGCGATTTAATCAAATTTGACCAAAATTTGTTTCATCTATCTATTGGTGTTACAGGTTCTGTACCCTCAACCCCAAATCATTCCATAGAGACGAAGGTAAATTTCGCTTGCCTTCGATTTACATGTTAAGTGTTAACCTAGATTTTGTTTCCCTGTTCTTTTGCCTAGTGTTTATGTACATACTATTTGGTGTGTGATTGGTGTAGCATGTATGTCTAACAGTCTTAAGTAATATCTCTTCTTGGTTATGGAGTTTTATTGTTTTATAGTAATGATTTTCATTAGAAATAAGTTATTTCTGTTGTGTAATGAGATTAAAAAAATTTACAATTTGTCCTTTTAGTTGTATTGAATTTTTGTAGATGGAATCCAGCCAATCCATTGATTTGGAGATTGAGGAACAAATTGTAATGATGGTGAAAAGGAAAGCACTAAAGAACAGATGTTTAGGGAGAGGCTGATGATGAGAAGGGAAGGTGACTACACGAGCTAAAAGATAAATGGTATGGATCATTTCACTTATATAAAAGGTGCATCAAGCTCAAAATGTCCTTACTGCTCTCAAGTGTTAGCTTGTCATTCTAAAGATAATGGTACCTCTGGTCTAAAGAGTCATTTAGAATACTATTGTCCTGAGTCTCCAGTTTTGTAAGGAAGAAAGGAGATAAGAAGCAATCTACCTTGGGTTTAAGCCAGTAGGAGGGGGAAGCTGGTTCTCTTGGTACTCATTCTTTAGTGTAGAGAAATGCAAAAGGGCACTTTCTAAAATGTGCATCAAAGACAATAGACCGTTTAGTATTGTTGATGATGAAGGATTTAGGGAATACTCTTGGGAATTGAATCCATTGTTTAAATTGCCATCTAGGTGGACCGTTGCTAGAGAATGTTTGAGGATTTTAAGGAGGAGGCTGAAAATGTTAAGAAGCTTCTAAAAATCAAACAGTTTCCCTTACTACTAACACATGGTCATCTGTTCAAAATATCAATTATATGTGTCTTACTGGGCATTGGGTTGATGATGATTGGGTTTTGAGGAATTTTTTTTTGAACTTCTGTCCTATAGCTAATCATAAAGGTGACACAATTGGGAAATTGGTTTATAAGTGCTTACAAAAATGGGGCATTGAGCGGGTTTTCACTGTGACAGTAGATAATGCTTCATTAAATGATGGGGCTATTCGATACTTGAAAAAAATGATTAAAGGGCCCAATGCCATATTGGATTGTAAGTACATGCATTTGAGATGTTGTGCACATATTATAAATCTTGTTGTGAGAGATGGGTTAGAGAACAAGATGTGTCCATTTCAAGAATTAGAAATGTTGTGAGGTATGTTAGATCATCACCATTTAGGGATGCAAAGTTTAAGAATGTGCTGAAAAAATTGAAATCAGTTGTACAAAAAAACCTTGTCTTGATGTTGAAACTAGGTGGAATTCGACCTACCTAATGTTGAAACTGCTGTGAAGTATATGAAGGCTTTTGATAGATGAAAATGATAGATCACCATTTCTATGATTACTTTGGTGATGATGAAGTAGAAGTTGAGGGTAGCACAAGAAGAAAAAGAAAAGAAAAAGTTACAGGGCCTCCCGCACAAGTGATTGGGATAATGCAACCAATTTATAGAGTATTTGAGTGTTTTTTATAATTTACAAATCTGATTTCTGGTCTAAGTAAGTAACATCGAAATTATTTTTTGGTGAACTTGTGACAATGTATGCACATATATCACGAATGTGCTTGGATTTGGATGAGGTAAAGAGAAAAATGGCATTTTCAATGAAAGAAAAATATGACAAGTATTGGGATAATATGGATATATGAACTTCTTGTTGTATGTAGATGTGGTTTTGGATCCTCGCAATAAAATGTGTTATCTTGGATGGTGTTTGGGTCAAATTCATGGAGTTAATTCATCCAAGGCCAAGCTTATATGTGAGAAAGTGATTAAAACATTGAATGATTTGTATGATCATCTATATATATATATATATATATATATATATATATATATATATATATAAGCAGAATAGTCTGCTAAAATAGGAACCATGATTTTCCCGCCAAATTACTTTCTAAAAATAGAAAATCAGTATTGTGATATTCATTTATTGTAGTCATTTATGTTTTCAGTTTTTTTTTTTTTTTAAAAAAAAAAACTTAAATAGGGAGAAAGAGAACTGTTGTTAATGGAATTAGAAAAGAAAGATGATTTGAATTTGTAGGGAAGTTGAAACACTAATAGACTGTAAATGTGTCCGTTGGAGTGCTATGTTACACATAATCGTTTCCTGGCACACTGTTTTATAAACTTAAAGATAGGAGTGATAACCATGATTAATGGAGAGATTGGCTGAATAAGGTAATTTCCATTTTTTTAAGATTGAAAAACTTCTAATATTTGTGAGGATAGTTTGCTGGGAGTCCAAATCCTCTGTGCCACTTCGTGTACCATTTTATGTGCCACAAGTGATCTAATGGCTCACAGTTTTGAGATTGGTATTATTGTAATATTATGCAAACATGTGAACGGTTGGATTACAAGTGGTTTGACATGAGAAAGTGAAGTTTACGGGAAAGTGCGGCAGATGAGAAAATGAAGGGATAGTTAAGTATATAAACGAATCACAAATTACCTAGGTTTATTAAAAAATATTGGTGGAAACTTTGAAGTTAAAATTTTAGTTTTTTAGTTTCATTTTTTATTTTTATTTTTGGTTTGAAACTTTTTGTTTATATATTTTCTTTACCAATTCATGAAATCATCATAAATATGCAGGATTATATATAAAATATTTATTAGATTTATTTCCATTCCGAATAACCGAATTTTGTCAAGATTTGTTTTTTTATTAAGAACAAAATTTTTTTGGTCAAGATTTCTTTTTGATTAAGAACAAATTATGACAAATTTAGTCATTGATTTTTTGACGTATAGAGTAATAAACCGTCCCTTTAATAATGAGCACAGTATTATTTTAAATTTGTAGCTGTAGTATTTAGCTTATGTATAAAATATAAAGATATTCTATTTAAATTTACACATACGTCAAAAATTATTTTTATAACAACTTGGAGACGTGTTGAAAGGTGGAGAGAAGATGGTGCTTTAACAAATTTACTCTTTTTTATCTCAAAATAATTTATAAAAATTGTATTTAACTTTGTTTTTGTTTGTCGATACTACAACTTGGATTGGTCAATTTTTGGCAAAATTTAGTATTTATTTATTTTGAAACGTAGAGAGTACAAATTGAATTGGTCTTGAGATATTTTTTTTATTTTTATTTTGTGTGTGAGAAAGATATAAGGCGAAGAGAGAATGCAAGGAATATAAAGCACGAGTCAAGGCGAGAATTTTGGAAACCTATTGAAAATGAGCGACTCTCCTGTGCGGCCGCCGCACGGCGTTCGACGGCGCCAGGAGCCGAGCCGCCAATATTTTAATTTTTTTTTCTTTTTTTGTTTTTTTGCAATCCCAATTTTTTTTCCTCTCAAAAAAAGTAACACTTCTTATAACGAAATGTAACACTTTTTTTTTCAAATGTAACACTTTTTTTTCCAAAAATGTACCACAATTTTGCTTCAATAAATTAAAGATTGACAACTAAATTAGTGTAACACTTTCTATAAAGGAATATAACACTCATTTTTTTCAAATGTAACACTTTTTTTCACCCAAATTAACATATGATTGACAACTAAAACTAATGTTACATTTTATAAAAAATGAATGTAACATTTTTTTTCTCAATTGTAACAGTTTATATTCTTAAATGTAACATTTTATATGAAATGTAACAATATTTTATGAGAAAGTAACATTGGAATGCAAACCCATTTTTTTTGTTGTAAAAAACTGTTGTTACATTTAACAGTTTTCGTGTTACATTTTGAAGATGAATTTGTTACTTTTTCAGAACAGTGTTACATCTCAGCTGAAGGAGCAGCTCAAACTTTTATGTGTAAAAATAATATTTTTTTTTAAAAAAATCAAACCATATCATGACCTATGTAGTTTTATTCGTCTCGTCGAGACGAACACAACGGTATTTTTAAATTTTTTTCTGAGTTATAAATCTCAAGATTTAGCATTTTAAAGTTATTGGAGGTTTTTTTTTTAAGGACACGTGTCACGACGGGAGAGGTGGAAGGAGCCGGGCGGGGCGGGGCGGCCGGGGCGGGCCGCACGCCATACACCGGATGTATCCAAGAATTTGTCAATGAGAATTATGCAATAGACAAGATTTTGACTGTATAAGGAAGGTTTGAACATCCCTTCCTTCAAAAATTTAAAAATAGGAAAATTTGAACATTAATATCAATATATACTCTGTACTCAGTGAGGAAATCCCCTGTACTCATTATATCAAATCACTAAAATTATAGAAATGTACTCTCTTCGTCTCAAAATATATTTGGTTTTAAATATTTTAAGTCTTATCATGTGCCTTAAGGGACATATTAGAAAAATCGTTAAAGTAATTCAATTACTAGGCAATTAAATACTTGAGTAAGAGATAGTTTAATATCATTAATAAGGATATAATTGATACTATACAACAACAAAAAAGCATTAAAAATAGTAAAACGACAAGTATATTTGAATATTTACTCTTAAACAACATGTATATTGAGACGGAGAGAGTACCAAATTAATGTAGCCTACTATACATCGCAAGAACATAATTTATTTTACTATTTAATTTTTTACTATTAGTACTTCAAATTTGAATGTCTGTTTTTGCTTTAAAATATGACTAGAAATTTATGCTCTACTGAATGAGTCTCTTAAGTTCTCAGATATATTTTCTTCCCTAAATTATATGGATTATATTTTGTATTAACAAGGTAGGAGAAACAAATGTTGAATTTCTAACGGTTCTGGATATAATTTAAAACCTTCTGGATATGAGATTGATATCCAGAACCTTTGAAAGTGGAGGCCGTCTCCTGTACATCCGTTGTACGGCGTGCGACGGCTCCGAGCCGAGCCGACCAATTTTTTTTTTTTTTTTTTTTTGCCACCCCAACTTTTTTTCCTTCAACAATAACACTTATTATAACGAAATGTAACACTTTCTTTCCCAAATATAACACTTTTTTTTCTTCAAAATGTACCATAATTTTGCTGCAATATGTTAAAGATAACATAAAGATTGATAACTAAACTAATGTCACACTTTTTATACAGGAATGTAACACTCTTTTTTTCAAATGTAACACTTTTTTTTTCCAAATGTAACACTTTTTTCTCCCAAATTAGCATAGGATTGACAACTAAACTAATTTTACATTTTATAAAAATGAATGTAACATTTTTTTTTCTCAATTGTAACTGTTTATATTCTTAAATGTAACATTATATATGAAAATGTAACAATTTTTTATTGAGAAAGTAACAATTGAAATGCAAACCCATTTTTTTTTGTGAAAACTGATGTTACCTTTAACAGTAGAAAGTGTTACTTTTTTAAGATGAAAGTGTTACTTTTATCAGAACAGAGTGTTACATCCTAGCTGACGAGCAACTCAAACTTTTTGTGTGTAAAAAATATGTTTTTTGTTAAAAAAAAAAATCAAACCATATCATGACCTATGTAGTTTTATTTGTCTCGTCGAGACGAACACAACGGTATTTTTAATTTTTTTTTTTTGAGTTATAAATCTCAAGATATAGCATTTTAAAGTTATTGGAGGTTTTTTTTTTTAAAAAAATGCCACGTGTCGCGCTGGGAGTGGAAGAGGGCCTGGCGGGCGGGTCGGTCGGGCTGCTCCATGGGCCAAGCCCGCCGCACGCCAAACATCCGCCGCATTTAAGAATTGTTCTTGAAAGTGATAGTCAGAATAGTCATTTTTGTAAATAATCAGAAATTCTCAAGGTTCTGGATATCAATATAAAGGCTTCTGAATATGAGATTGATAGCCAGAACCTTTTAAAGTGATAGACAGAACCTTTTAAAGTGATAGCCAGAAGGGTCCTGGATATCAATATAAAGCCTTCTGGACATCAATATAAAGCCTTCTGGATATGAGATTGATAGCCAGAACCTTTGAAAGTGATAGCCAGAAGCCTTTTTCTGAATTTTATTTTAGAGTAATAGAAGTATTAATAGATAGCCAGTGGCAATATTTTGGATGACCAGTTGCTGTGTTACGAAGGTCCAGAGAGCGTTGAGGACCGCCAGATGATTTTGAAAAACACGTTTTTCCTAACCACTAGGAAAAACGCGTTTTACAGGAGACCAACTCCCAAAAAAATATATGGTATTTGCTATGCTTCAGAATATTACATGTTGTATACGTGTATGGACTTTCACAAATTTTAAAATTATACTATTACTGAAATTTTGTAATAGATCCAAAATTATCTTAAACTGAATGAGTTTTTTTTTTTTTTTTTTTGGTTTTTTGTTTTTGAGCAAATTGAACGAGAAAGTATAGTGTTGATTTTATGAAAAACGTGTTTTTAAGTGATTAGGAAAAATGTGTTTTTTTAATGCGCGGTGATGTTTTTTTGTAAATAAGTGAGCGGTGACATTTTTGTAAATAAGCGTGCTGCTACTCGAAAACATTACAACTGAGTGCCATGTATTTTTGAGTGTCAGACAATATTGAAGAGTGTCAGTCTCTATGTTACTGAGTGTCAGTCTGTGACTTCAGAATACCAGTTGCCGTTTTGAAGATTGTTAGAAGGTTTGAATTTTTTTGATTATTTACAAAAATGTCGCCATGCGTTTTTAAAAAGAGTTCCAAATATCTACAAAAAAATGTCACCGCGCCTTTTAAAAACATGTTTTTTCTGATCACTCAGGAAAATGCGCTTTTCACAAAGATTTTGCCGAAAGTATTAAATTGTGTAAATAAGAAAAGGACAGGACTGATATAAAATTAATACAATGAGAATATATATTTTCTTGAAAATAAAAAATAAAAAAAGTGGAACATCATAGTGCCTTGACCCTCCATCCTCTCAGATATACTGAAATGTAACTTTAAACAATATTTTTTTCTC
The DNA here is from genome assembly GCA_026119855.1 of Campanula takesimana. NCBI lineage: Eukaryota > Viridiplantae > Streptophyta > Magnoliopsida > Asterales > Campanulaceae > Campanula > Campanula takesimana. The sequence continues at coordinate 1,013,501 of JAOWBW010000072.1, forward strand.
TACTGTTTTTTGCTCGCCAGCAAAAGTAACATTTTTTATAAAGAAATGTAACACTTTGTTCTCATAACATTTTAAAAAAAAAAATGTACCACAATTTTGCTGAAATGGATTAAATATAACATAAGATTGACAACTAAAATAATGTTACATTTTATAATAAATGAATGCAACATATTTTTTTCTCAATTGTTGCCAAAATGTATGTATCGATTCAAATATTGTTGCAAAACATATAAAAATTACTATAATTAAGGGTATGAGTGAATATGTAAATAAATTTTTAGGAATTTTACATATTTATAAAAAAATTATTTAAAATGAGTATATCCATCTGTGCATTAGAATTAGTGATCCACAACTTTGTAAAAGATAAACAATGTAAAAGAAAATATGATATGTTTAATTGTTGTACCTTATTAAATTTCACCCCTAAATATTCAATTTTCATAGTATATTTATGAAATTAGATATTTATAAAATGATTGATAAGGGGGTGTTTATTAAAATAAACTTTTTGTAAAATTATAATTCAATTTTAATTATACTTTTTACTCATAATTAACACATTATAATCATTCAATATATTTACTTGAAATAATTTAATTTATTTATAATAAAATTTATATATCGTGCAACGCACGGGTGCAATACTAGTTACAAACTGAAAGCGGATAGTGTGAACAATGGTAATGGTAATAAGGGGTCTTCTTCATCTTCAAATTCTGCTGGAGGATCTTCTTTTGCGGGCATTGGTGCTAAAGGTAATTTGGAGTCTAGTTTTTTAAAATATTTGGAAGAGCAAGGAGGGGTGATGGATAAAACCGAAGTAGAAATTTATTTTTCCGATGGAATGGAAAAGAGAGATGAGAAAATTGATGTTTTAAGTTGGTGGAAAATCAATTCTACTAAGTTTCCCATCCTATCCCAAGTTGCTAAACATATTTTGGGGATGCCAATCTCTACCGTTGCTTCGGAGTCCGCATTTAGAATGGTGGTAGGGTGATTGGTCCATTTAGAAGCTCCCTTAGTCCTCAAACCGCTGAAGCTTTAATTTGTGCACAAGATTGGATACGCTCTACACCCGTTGATATTGAGCTTTGAGATGTGCATGCTAAGGCCACGGAAGAGTTGCAAAAATGGAAATGGTTTACTTAATGGAAATGTTTTAGGACAAATTTCTATTTTGGGTGTCCAATTCGAATTAGAACAACCCAAAAATGGAACTGTTTTACTTATTGGGACCCACATTCACACTTACAACAACTTTGCACTCATTCTCTACCCCACTTTCTCTCTCCTACTTCACTTTTCATAATCACAACACCTACTCCACTTACACTTTTTACTTGTGGGTTGGTCTCTCGTAAAATGCATTTTTACCAAGTGATTAGGAAAAAACGTGTTTTGCAAAAACGGCGCGATTTGTTGGAAAAAACTTCAAATGACAATTTGAATGCTAAACGACGTCTTTTGGCTATTTTAAACACAAAATCAGGGGGCAAAGCCCATGACTTCTGTTTCTATTCAAATTTCCTTTCAAAAAAACTCATCTGGATATCAATTTCAAAGGTTCTGGCTATCCAATTCAAAGGTTCTGGCTATCAGTCTCAAAGGTTCTTTTCAGCTTTAAAGGTTCTTTCAAAATGCTCTCTGGCTATCAAAAACACTACAACTGGCTATCAAAAACACTAGAACTGACACTAAAAAATACACTCTCACTTGCACTACAAAAATCATATTTTTTATTTTTAGTTTTATTTTTTTCTCACTTGCACAATAAAAAACACTATCCAGAAACCTTTATTATTTCTATACAGAACCTCTTAACTTGATACCCAGAAGGTTTGTTGGTCATGTCTTTGTTCAAATATCATTAAAATCATATCCAGAGTGATTTATTATTGATGTCCAAAACCTTTTGAGGTTGATATCAATAATTTTTCTTGGCCAAGAGTTTTTTAAAATGTGCTTGAATCTCATGTCCAGATGACTTTATATATATATCCAGAACAATTTGATGTTGATATCCAGAATGTTTGTTGTTCATGACCTTCTTCAAATGTGCTTCAAAAATTACATCTAGAAGACTTTATATTGATATCCAGAACCGTTTGAGAGGTTCCGATTATTTACAAAAATGTCACCGCGCGTTTTTTAAAGAGGTTCTGCATATTTACAAAAATGTCACCGCGCTTTTTTAAAAACACGTTTTTCCTGGGCATCTTGTAAAACGCGTTTTACCCAAGATTTTGGCTTTTCCTTAATCCCCTTGCCCAACCAAAAATTCTAATTCCGGTGGGACGGAGAGAGTATGCACTAAATATCACCTAACCATCCTGATGCAGCGCTCTAGCGGTGAAACTCAGACAAAAAATGTAAAAAGTCTATTACAAAATGTAAAACATGTTGAAGAGATATAAAAACATATTTTGTACTAAAATGTCATGTAAAACATCGGTAGTGCATGTAACTTTTTTTTTACTACGTAATGTAAAATATATTTTGCTTTTACATTTCTTCAAAATGTTTTACATATGCATTAGATTTTTCACATTTCTTGTCCGAGTTTCACCGCTGCAGCACTGCACCAAACATCGGTTGGAGCAGTTCTAAGTCCAATGATAATTGTATACATTGAAAACTAAATTATACTCTAGAAAAAAAGGAAGAGGTGTACGTATTGACAGAGAGGAGAGGAGAAAGATCCAACTTGAATCTTATTATCATACTCCCTCTGTCCCACGAAACGAAAGGGCATTTTTTATCAAACCAACTTGAACTTTGACTAATATTTTATGCTAAATTATTAATCTTCAAAAAAAATTTAAAAAAAAAATACTAAATTAGTAATAGAAACATTATCAATAACTATTTTTAATTTTTTATAGAGATAAATTATTTGGCATAAAATGTTAGTCAAAGTTCAAGTATGTTTAACAGAAAATGCCCAGTGGGACGGAGGAAGCACATAATACATAAGGTTGTGTAGTGTGTACAGATCATGTGTAATCTTGTGATATAATTACAATATTTAGTTATCTAAAGTAAGGATTGTTAACCTGGCTAGAGGCACACGGCATAAAGAAGAAGAAGAATTGCTGGAGGAAAAATAACCTTGATAATATTATTGAGAGCTATACAATGCAATATATACAAGAGATAGGATATGTAGTAGTTTAGGAAGGTTAGGATTCTTCCTAAGCTAGGATGGACTCTCCCTATTTACAATGATTGATCCCAACTATACCACTACCTAGCCATATATAAAATAGTAATAGACAACTAGATATACTACGTATAATACATACTAATATACGGCTAATACCCCCCTCAAGCAAGACGTCCAGCTGGATGTTGAAGCTCTAATACCATGATAAAGTCTGAGGTTCTATCCCAAAACCAATTGGAAATGGGAGGAGTGGCCCTGGATCTTTATATAGTCAGGCTTTGGCTAGTTAATTACCGATGTAGGATAAATGCTCCAACACGCCCCGTCACCCGTACCGAACATTGGGCTTACACGTGGACATATAATTGGGTGACGTGGGGCTAGATCATCGTGGGCCAAACTTTGGGCTCGCACGTGTAAAGGGTCAGCTCTGATACCATGATAACCTAGCTAGAGGCACAAGGCATAAAGAAGAAGAAGAATTGTTGGAGGAAAAATAACCTTGATAATATTATTGAGAGCTATATGTTGAGATGTGATCGAGATTCTCATAAATCTCGTCAATATCTTGTCATTATTCTTTGTAGTTATTTGTGAAATATCATTTTCCTTATTTAATGTTTGTAAGTTACGAAGATATATCTTTAGCATATTTGTAGGGTTTTAGTTTTGGAAGTAGTTGACTCATTCACCAAGAAGGATTGTAATATGTCGTGTATATATTTTGTATAGCTTGAGCCGAATCATTCAAGGGAAAATAATTCAGTTTTCCTCCATGACTTTCTTTCTCTCCTCTGATTTCTAACTTGGTACCAGAGCAATCAAGATCCTTTGAAAAACCATGACCGGCGACATTAATTTTTGTCGACCAATACCAATCCGAAATCGTTTCTCGCCAATTTTGGATTTCGAAGGAGAGAACGATGAAGAATGTGTGAAGCGTGGCTTCTTTAACGGACCAACTGATGGGCTGCAGACGGCGAAATCAGTGGTGATGAGGGAAGAACGTTTCCGGAATTGTGTGACCAAAGACAGCCCTGTACCTGTGAGGCCAGTTGCACGGACAGTTGTGAGTCCAGATGTGCAAACACATGGTTCAAGGGGGGATACGAAGGGGAGAAGTGGCGGCCAGACCACCAATCAGTCTTATGCATTTAGCGCACGAGTCAGCCAGATGTACGTTAATAAATAAGGATCTGTTGGAATGACGGATTCAGATTGGGCTCGTATGATGGGCTTTACACTTGAACAATGGTTGTTTGTTAAGCAGTATGTGAGGTCAGTTGCTAATACAGGCAGACTCACAACTGACCACACACGTGGTATGACCGATGATGCATCTTGGATCATAGATTTCGGGGCCAACAGACACATGACAGGAAATTTTTCTTTACTGAAAAATGTTTGTACAGTCAAGGCAAATCATTTAGGGTTGCCCAACGGCAATCATATTGTGATTACAAAAGAAGGCGATTTCGACATCGGGACGGGGTTAACTTTAACAAAAGTTTTATATGCTCCGACATTTAATTGCAATCTATTAGCTGTTTCTCAATTACTTCGTGACTCTGATATTTTAGTGCATTTTTCTGATAAATTGTGTGTATTACAGGACCGAGTCTCGAAGATGGTGATTGATGAGGGTGAACTAAACGAAGGCGTTTCTTACTTGAGAGACACAACAAAAATCTGCAACGTCAAGGAGCATGGAAGTTATCAGTTGTGGCACCAACGACTTGGACATCCATCAAGTAAAGTGGTTAGTATGCTGCCTTTTGTTAGTCGGGGTAGTATTGATAAGGATGTGTGTGGGATCTGCTATGAAGCTAAACAGAGTAGAGACAAATTTTTGTCGAGTGAGAATAACTCTGTTGAAATTTTTGATTTGATTCATTGTGATATTTGGGGAGATTATCGAAAACCTGCTTTGTGTGGAGCTGTTTATTTTTTGAACTATTGTGGATGATCGTTCCCGTGCTGTGTGGATTTATTTGGTCAAGTCTAAAAGTGATGTCTCACAAATTTTGAAAGATTTTCTTGCCATGGTAGAACGGCAATTTAATAAACGTGTGAAGAAAATTAGGAGTGACAATGGGACGGAATTTACTTGCTTGGAAAAATATTTCGTGAAAATGGCATTGAACATCACACTACTTGTGTTCGTACGTCCCAACAAAATGGAAGGGTTGAAAGAAAGCATAGACATATTTTGAATGTGTCTCGTGTCTTAATGTTTCAAGCAAAATTACCTGTCAATTTTTGGGGAGAATGTGTGTTAGCAGCAGGGCATTTGATTAATCATACCCCTTCAAAGTTGGTGCATGGAAAAACCCCTTATGAAATTTTATTTGGGAAGCTTCCTTCTATACACGCATTAGGGTGTTTAGGTGTTTGTGTTATGTTCATTATTCCCGTAGAGATAATGATAAGTTTGCTAGCTGAATTAGGCGATGTGTATTTTTGGGGTATCCTTTTAGGAAGAAAGGTTGGTATGTTTATGATCTTAATGAGCGTAAATTGCTAGTTTCTCGGGATGTTGTTTTTGTGGAAAAGGAGTTTCCTTTTGATAGCATGCAGCCTAATCCAGAACAGGTCTATATGGCCTCAGATATGTTTTTATGTGCACCCACTGATGTGGTTGCTTGTGAAGAAGAAAACATTGGGGTTTCTGCTCATGTGCTTGACCAGTTGACTGCACCAGTGGCTGCACAACAGACAGATCATATGGCAGACAATGGAGTAGCTTCTCTTGAAGATGAAAATATTGGTGTACCTGAACCAGGGGTTTTACACCGGACTGATCAGATAACAGACAGAGATGGAAATAGTGTGACTGCGCCTGTATCTGACCAGTTACCTGTACAAGTGCATGTACAAGTGCCTGAACAAGTGCATGCAGATGTTAATCAGCCTGCAGAAATTGAGAATCTGGGTCGCGGACAGCGTGCTAGGGTGCCTTCTACAAAGTATTCATCATCAGATTATGTGTTAACTACTAAAGTAAGCCCTTCGTCACGTTCATCCTCCCAACACCAATCTTCAGGTACTCGTTATCCTTTATCACAGTTTGCCAATTGCACTAAATTTTCTGATGCACATCGTTGTTTTTTGGCTAGCATTGACTCAGGAGTTGAGCCTAAACATTATGGTAAGGCGGTCACCTCTCCTAAATGGTGTGAGGCTATGAATAAAGAACTTGAAGCTCTAGCTCAGAATGGTACATGGGAGTTGGTGGATCCTCCATTGACAAGAAGGTAATTGGAAACAAATGGATGTACAAGATTAAATACAATGTGGATGGGTCCGTGGAGCGTTACAAAGCTCAGTTGGTGATTATGGGAAACTGTCAAGTTGAAGGCGTAGACTTTAAAGAAACTTTTGCACCGACAGTCAAGATGGTGACAGTTTGAGTTTTTCTATCTATTGCTACAGTTCATGGCTGGGAACTTCATCAAATTGACGTGCACAACGCCTTTCTTCATGGAGACCTAAGTGAAGATGTTTATATGAAACTACCTTTGGGCCATCATGCTTCTTCTTCTGGTAAAGTGTGTAAACTCAAGAAATCCTTGTATGGATTATGTCAAGCCCCTCGATGTTGGTTTGCAAAGTTGTCAACAGCATTGAAGACATATGGCTTCATTCAGTCATGTTCAGACTATTCTCTTTTTTCCTACAAGACTTCCGCTGCTGAAATACACGTTCTTGTGTACGTGGGTGATTTGGTCATTGGTGGTAATAATACTAAGGTCATTCAGCGCTTCAAAGAATACCTTAATACATGCTTTCACATGAAAGACTTGGGACGACTTAAATATTTTTTGGGACTCGAAGTTGCTACACATCCGGAAGGCATTTTTCTTTCTCAACGGAAATATGCCTTAGACATTCTTTCTTAAACGGGGCTTCTTGGTGCTCGACCTACACTTACGCCCATTAAACAGAATCCTCGTTTGGTCTTATCTGAAGATGAGGATTTGCGTGACCCAGAGACTTATCGGCGTCTCGTAGGACGTCTTATTTATCTCACCATCACACGACCGGAACTTTCGTATAGTGTGCATATTCTTGCACAGTTTATGACACATCCAAACATAGCCCATTGGATGGATGCTTTACAAGTTGTACGGTATCTCAAAGCACATCCTGTCCAAGGTATTTTGTTGAAAGCAAATTTTGCGCTTCGTCTTCAAGCTTATTGTGATTCGTATTGGGCTAGTTGCCCACTTTCACGGCGATCTCTGACTACTTATTTTGTTCTTCTCGATGATTCTCCAATCTCATGGAAGACAAAGAAGCAGACGACTATCTCTCGTTCTTCGGATGAAGCCGAATATCGTTCTATGGCTAGTGCTACATGTGAATTGTTGTGGCTTCATGGCTTACTACATTCTTTTGGAATTCAACATCAAAATCCTATGACTCTTCTTTGTGGGCTAATCGCCCCTGCATATGGCTCAGAATCCTGTCCACCATAAACGAACGAAACATATAAAAGTTGACTGTCACCTTGTCCGTGATGCTATTCAGACAGGTGTCATCACAACTGGCTATGTCCACACGACTGCACAGCTGGCTAACATTCTTACGAAGGCATTTGGCAGTCGACAATTCAATCATCTTCTGGGCAAGTTGGGAGTTCGTGACCTACACGCTCCAACTTAATGGGGGTGTTGAGATATGATAGAGATTCTCATAAATCTCGTCAATATCTCGTCATTATTCTTTGTAGTTATTTGTGAAATATCATTTTCCTTATTTAACGTTTGTAAGTTAGGAAGATATATCTTTAGCATATTTGTAGGGTTTTAGTTTTGGAAGTAGTTGACTCCTTCACCAAGAAGGATTGTAATATGCCGTGTATATATTTTGTATAGCTTGAGCCGATTCATTCAAGGGAAAATAATTCAGTTTTACTTTCTTCCTCTCCTCTGATTTCTAACTCTATACAATGCAATATATACAAGAGATATGTAGTAGTTTAGGAAGGTTAGGATTCTTCCTAAACTAGGATGGACTCTCCCTATTTACAATTATTGACCCCAACTATACCACTACCTAGCCATATATAAAATAGTAATAGACAACTAAATATAATACGTATAATACATACTAATATACGGCTAATAAGGATAACAACTGTTAAATACAATATGAATTATCTTTCGTAATTCTATATTGTATCATTTCTATAGCAAATGTCCACATTATCTATAAGACAAAGATAGACAGAGAAGAAAAGGAAGTGTAAACATGCTAGTAAAGAAGTTTGAGACTTACAGCATGAGTCTTATAATGTGCATTAATTTCATTAAATAATAATTGGGAAAATAACTAAATCATGAAATGTTCTATACCTCCCATTGCATAAAAGGTAATGTACTATTTAGTGACAGCATAATGCAATGTATTTTTGAGAGATTTTTCAAATAACGTAACCCGTTAAATTTTATTAACAAATCCATTAAAAAAGTGACACCAGTTACTGGTTTAACAAACCCATCCTATCACCATCACCACCCCTTACCCCTTAGACCCTCTTCCAAGCCCTCCCAACAGCTCCACAATTGACACCCACCATTGTTGACCCCCACTCTTCCCCAGCTAGTGATTGCCTCCGACCACACTCCTCCTTCCCCAACCACCACACCACATCTCCCCCATTTTCTCCGACAATCTCACCTTGCCTCTCTTTGCTTGGATAGCGAATCATGCAAGAAATTGAAAAGCTCCCCCCCCCCCCCCTTCTCTTAAAATCCAGCACACACTCAGAAATTAACCTAAAAAACAATCTGATTTCTTGATTCGAAAAACGAATCTGGGGATTTCTTGACCAAAAAAACAAAAAACGAATCTGGGGTTCAATAATCGAACCCAGAAAAAAATTGGTTTCTTGATTTGAAAAACGAATTTGGGGATTTTGGTTTGGAAATCGAATTTGGGGTTCAAGCAAAATGAATCTTAGTATAATGAATTTGGGTTTCTTGATTTTGATGTGGAAATCGAATTTGAGTTTCAAACAAACCCAGGTATGGCGACCTTCGTCATTGCATTTGTTCGGCGACCTCCATAGCCGACTCTTTTTTTTTTCTTCGAGAAATTTAGTTCGCTTGGGCTTTGGTTTTGGTGTTTGATTGAGGTTAGAATCCTGATTTTATTTTGATTTATGTGTTGGTAGTGGTGTTGATGATTATGGACTTGTAATTGGGATGGAATTGTGGTGGTGTAGTCCCATGGTGGTGGCGGCTGGTGTTGATGGTATAAGAATATTGAATAAAACCTCAATTGTTATTGATAATCAGAAGAGTATATATACAAGTACAATACTTGCAGAGAAAGTAAAATAAATCCTACCATAAGTATAATTCTATCATAGTAGGAAACTAGAAATACAATTCTATTTGGAAAAGGAATTAATTAGAAGACTCCGGAATATCCTTAACAAGCCCCCTCAAGATGGACGACCGATGAGTGTGTGACGACCCGTCCCAAGTTCATATAAATTTTACGCAGAATATTATTTTATAATTTAATTTGTGTTAGTTTGATTATTTTAAAAGACTTATTTGATTTATTAAGTTATTAAATAAAAGTATTTGAGTTGCAAAATGATTAACTAGCATGAGTAGAAGCTAAAATACTGGAGTTAATATTTATAAATAATGATAAGGGGGTTAAGTGTTAAAGTTGAAACTTTGAGGTTTAAATGTAAGTAATTAACTTAGAGGGGCCTAAGTGGAAATGGCCAAAAGCATAGCATGATTGGTTTTGTTTCTTTCTTATCCTTTCTTCCTCTCTCTCTGCGCCGCATGATTGGTTTTGTTTCTTTCTTATCCTTTCTTCCTCTCTCTCTGCGCCGCAGAAGACTTTCCCACGAAGCCATTTTTACTCCTTCTGTTCTACGAGTTCTTCCCACAAAAATCATTTTATCTCGTTCATTATTCTTCCGTTCTAAAATCTGACTTCACCAAAATGTTCGTGGCGTCGAGTAGATCAAATCTAGCTGATCAAAAAATTATGTCATCGCTACTATTTTCGGTACTATTTTCGTAGCAAGTAAGTTACTATACCCCTTTAACTATAATATTGCTCATGCATATTATATGTGATATTTTCTTGATAATTGTTATTTTGTAAAAGTATTGGAGATAATTGTATTTGGGCTATTTTGTGAGTATTCTCACTGTTAGAATCTTATATAAATATTTGGGGGAAGTTGTAATAGTATTTTTGAGACGGTAAATTATAGTTAGAATGTTAAATAAATATTTGGGGGAAGTTGTAATAGTACTTTTGAGACGGTGAATTATAGTTAGAATGTTAAATAATATTTGGGGGAAGTTGTGATAGTACTTCTGAGACGGTGAATTAGAGTTAGAATGTTAAATAAATATTTGGGAAAAGTTGTAATAGTACTTTTGAGACGGTGAAATAGAGTTAGAGTAAAAGAATTTAGTTTGGCTGGCGGAGGTGTGTGGGCGGCCGCCCAAATAGGGCGTACGGCCGCACATCTTTCTGGATGGTTTTTGGTCGTGGTCAGAGTGGATTTTGGGCGACCGCACAACACGTTTTGGGCGGCCGCCAGTTGACTGGAAAAACTGAGTTGTTCCAATTTAATTGATTTAAGGTTCAATCTTTGTCTAGGCTTTGGGTCCTACTCTAGGGTACCTAGATAGGCGTTGTGGAACACAATGGTGTTGGAAATTGGTCTGATTATGAATGTGTGAAAGGTGTGGGATTTTAGTTAAGTGCCTTAAGGATTTGTTTAACATCTTAATGATGTATTTGTTTGGATTCCCTAATTTGGAATCATAAATGTAAAGGAATGATTGGGTTCATAGTCATTGTGCTATTTAGGAGTAATTCATGGTTATCACCCTTATGAGGTGTTTTAGACGTTGTTGTGCTCTTTATGAGTAACTCGTGGTTATCATCTTTATGATGCGTTTGTATGGTTCCCTACTTTGGAATCATAATGTTTTAAACGTTCACTGTTGTTGGGCTCTTTATGAGCAACTCCTGTTTATGGTTGTTGGGCTCTTTATGAGCAGTTTATCATCTTTATGATGTACTTAGTATGGTTCCCTATTTTGGAATCATACACTGATTGTGCTTTCGTTTAAAGTCCAGCTGGTCTTACTTGGTTGAGTCGGGCAGTGATAAATATTGTAATGGCACTCGAGCCAAGTTCAGTATAATGTTCTTCACTGGTAACCCCCTTTTTACCCCTTCCTGATTGTGTGGTTGGGATGCCCCTTCCTGATTGTGTGGTTGGGTTGAGCTAGCTCCCTTGTGTGAGTATTCTAGCTACACGTTTTAGGGTTATGACTTTGTGTCATTTTCCCACCGTTGTTCTTGTTATTGTTTGGTTCTGAAACCCCTGCTTCAGCTCTTTGATGCTGCCCTGTTGATGCTGCTCTTCGATGCGGCCCTGTTGGTGTTGATCAGATTGTTATATCCTTTTGGGAGAACCTTGGCTCAGTATCCTTTGTTATGTGTTTATTTCAGCTTTATGTGCTGCATGATGAGTTGTCGTTATTTCCAACCGGTATGGGACGGTTGGCGATAGGGAGCCTCTCATTTGTTGTTCTATGTTTCAGATATTCAGTTGATATATATGATCGCATGCCATGTAGATGTATTAGTAATTTACTGAGATTTATCTCACCCCGTTCCTTTCAAATTTGTTTTCCTTAGTTTACAGGAAAGCTAGAGGTAATAAGCTGTGAGAGCTGATATCGTTGTGGGACTGTTCTGAACAGGTTATACTCTTTTGGGGTAGTTGCTCTACGGAGCCTTTGTGTATTCTTGTTGTGAGGCCGTGGTTGTATAGTGTTATGTAAGTACTGTTGGTTTTATATCAGAGTTCGCGCGCCTGGTTTGGTATTTAACATTTTGGAAATGTAAATTGTACTATTTTGATATTTATGGAATTTAGAATTTTCGGAGCACGACAGAGTGAGATCAATCTTGGATATAAAAAAAATCAAAACGTGCACGGGCCAGCGGTTTTGTCAAAACATCTGCCAACTGATCATTACCTGAAATAAAAGAAACCCGTAGAGACTGATCTTGAACCTTTTCGCGAACAAAATGATAATCAAGGCCAAGATGCTTCATGCGGGAATGAAATTGAGGGTTTGCTGCAACATATGTGGCACCTAAGTTGTCACTATAAATGACAGACGGCGAAGAAGAAGACGTAGCAAGCTTAGTCAACAAGTTTTGGACCCAATCGACTTCAGCAGTTGTCGCTGAAATTGCTCGGTATTCAGATTCAGTCGATGATCTAACAAGCTTCTGTTGTTTCTTGGAGCTCCATGAAATCTCATTTTTACCCAAATACACAACATATCCAGTCGTGGACACAAACGTGTCAGAATCTCCTGCCCAATCTGCATCTGTAAACGCATGTAATGTGATTGGAGAGTCACGTCGGATTAACAATCCAAGAGAGGAGGTAACAACTAAGTAACGAAGAACCCGTTTAAGTGCCGCCCAGTAATCCTCCGTTGGTTGGTGCATGAATTGAGACAACCTGTTAACCACAAATGAGATATCCAGTCTGGTCAATGCAAGATACTGAAGACTACCCACAAGACCTCGATACTCAGATGGATCCGACAAAGGAGTACCCTTGTGAAGAGACAGATTTGGCTGTGGAGCCATAGGTGTCGGCATAGGGTTGGCTTCAGTCATGTTAGCCCGAGCAAGAAAATCATTGATATATTTCTATTGACTGAGTAAAATGCCTTGAGAATGAGATAAAACTTCAACTCCAAGGAAGTAGGATAAGGTGTCAAGATCTTTGAGAGAGAACCGACTGGAGAAGGTGGATATAAAGGTGTGGAGAAGACTGTCGTTGGAACCCGTAATTATGATATCATCGACATACACTAGTAGATAAATGACCCCATGAGGTTGATGAAGAGTAAAAAGCGAGGAGTCAGATACACAGTTTTTGAACCCAAGAGATAAAAGATACAACCGAAGCTCATTTTACCAAGCCCGTGGGGCTTGTTTAAGACCATATATAGCTTTCTTGAGTTTGCAAACATATGACGGGTGGGACGGGTTTGCGAAGCCAGGAGGTTGGGCCATATAAACATCGTCAGTTAGAGTCCCTTGAAGAAAAGCATTGTTAATGTCAACTTGGCGAAGAGACCAACCACGGACAGTGGCTAGTGTAAGGATGGTGCGAACAGTGGCTGGTTTGACCACAGGGCTAAAAGTTTCATTGTAGTCCAAACCGGGACGTTGATGAAAACCCTTGGCAATAAGTCGGGCTTTATGACGGCCAATGGTTCCATCTGGTTTGTATTTAGTGCGAAAGATCCACTTGCATCCTGAAATTGTTTGTCAAAGGCTACTGAGAACAAGTGTTACCTCAAGTGTTAGGTAACACCCCAGATAACACACACGGACAGAATACACACACCCGAGTAAAAATAAATTTGTAAAAGAGTTTTGCAGCGGACAAAAACACAAGAATTATTTTTCTCAAGTTATATAAATATAACTTGAGATGCCTAAATGGCGAATACCTTATAATCAATATGAGTACCAATTACAAAGTCAAAAGGTTCCCTATATCTAATACAATATATGATCTATGGAACCAAACTAAGAAGAAAGCACAAGATTCTATCCTAACCAAAACTCACTCAAACCCGAAGTATTTGAGTGATAAAATATTGTATGGGAGGGAGAATCTAAGAGAGCCAAGAGTACTTTGATCTTTGTGCTATGGATGTGTGTGATATTTGGCTTCGTTACAAAGTGTCCATCCTAGCACTATTTATAGCCATCAAAGACTTGAAGTCTACTCAAATAAACAGCCCTAGGCTGTTCTAGACGTGTGAGGGGAGGTGGAGATCATGTGCGAGCCTTATCTCCACAAAACAAGCTTGACTTGGTCTTCCTTCCTTGATTCTCTCAACCGAAATCTTCATGCCCAAGTCTAAGCTTCTCCTTGTTGTACTCCATGATTCCAACGCCTTGTACTCCTTCATTTAATCAGCAAGAAATACTTGGACTTAGTCTTCTCACACTTTCCATATTTAACACATGTTAAATATGTTTGTAACTTCCTCAATTACTCGGCTTTTATGAGTAACTCTCCATTAATTTCTTCTCCACGTTTTTAGCTCCTAAAATAACTTTATTATTACCTGAAATATGAACCAACATCTAGACAATAATATTAGGACATTAGTATAAAATTATATTAGAAAGAAATGTCAAATTACAAAGTATTTTCGTCACAGCACTTAGACTGTCAGTGGCAACATCTGAGGTAACACCTCTGTCTGCACTAACAATCTCCCCCTTAATTTGAGATTTCTTTCCAATCTCCTATGTGTTGGTACCTGTAAAAACAAGTTAGCCATATAACAGTATAACAGAGCAAACCCCCTAAGTTGAACTCCCCCTTAATCTAGGAGTTCACCAAAATAACAAAGATTTACAAAAACAATACTAGTTTAAAAACAAAAACAACTTTTGTGCCTCAAACTAGTAGTTTAAAGACTAAAGTAAATCCAAGTTTTTAAAAAACCATAAGACCAACAAAATAATATCCAAAGATAATCACCAAAATAACCACCAAAGTATGGATGGCCAAAACCGGTTCCGGGCCCGGTTCCGGTTCGGAACCGACGGTTCCGGTTCGGCATATATGTGACCCTGAAAAGATTCATAGTCACATTTAGTGTCCATTTTCCTATTATATTGCTTTTACTTCCACCACCATAAGTTACACTACCTCCTTGAAAAGATTCATAGTCTTTCAAAAAAACTTTGTTCCTGTCATGTGACGTGAACATCACTATCAAAGTACCATGATTCTTTAATATTTGTCTTTAGAGCCGTGTAAACAACATCGCATCTCAATTTAGATTTAGGTTTCCATGACTTTTTTTTGTGTTTTTTACTTTCTGACAAGAAGTGTTATCTGGAGTGTTAGGTAACACTTCAGGTAGCACAGAGGGACTAGACTCTTTTTTTGAAAGCTTGTCGCATTTGTTTTTAAAATGTCCAGAAGTGTGACAATATTGACACACTTTCCCTTTGTCAGAAACATCACTTGAGAAAGAATTTTGATCAAAATCATGACCTTTCACAAAACATATATTATATTCATCACAAGACAAAGAAGAAATAATACTATCTAATGATTCTCGGAAACCAATATCTTCTTTGAGAGGCTTACTCAAATTAAGAATCTCATACAGTTTGGATGATCCGGTGTTGAGTTTCTTCAAGGTAGTTTCGGCTAAAGTCAATTTGGCCTTCACTTTCTCTAGCTCGGCATCTCTCTTGAATGCTTGAACTTCCAAACGAGTCAAGTAGGCCTTGAGTCTATCGTTCATCTTGGTTAAAGTTTTAACCATTTTGTTCTCTTTCTTCCATTCCTTGAGCAAATCCTCACAAAGGTTCTTTAAACCAGAAATGAGTTCATCTTTGCTCAGTTCATCCTCTTGTGAACTTCCTGCATAAAGGTTAGTGGAAACCACGAAACAAACATCATTATATGAACTGAAATTGTTATACCTGATAGGTGTGGTCTAAGGTGCTATCTCTGACTGGAAAACATCTGAGGTAACATGTTCAGTATCCGTGTCACTTAGTGTGACAAACATGATTGTTTGATCTGGTTCTTCCTCCTGGACTTGTCCTTCATCTTCATTGTCACTTAGGGAAACCCATAAGTTCTTTCCCTTTTTCCTTAGAGTTTTGGCACACTCATTTGCATAGTGATCCCATCCTGAACAAGCATGACATTGAATTGAATCAACTTATTTGGGATCAGATCTCGATTGATCTGAGGATGTCCTACGAATTGGATTTGACTTCTGGGAAGATGGGAACGTCATTCTTGGCATCGAATCATACATCTTGGTTTGTTGCTTCTTTGCTTTTACCTGCATCTTTTCATTGTTAAACTTTTTAACCATAGCATCATATTTTCTAGCAAGTAAAGCAATACTGGCATTTTCATCAAATTCTTCAAAAATTTCATCTTCATCTTTTGAAAAATCCGAAGATTGCACTTTCAAGGCAATATTTTTCCCCTTAAAAGCTTCACTTTGTTCAAGGAGATTTGACTTAAAAATTTTCAAAATACTCATTAAAGAATTGATGTCAATAGTAGAAAGATTGTGAGCTTCTTCAATAGATGAAACTTTCATATTGAACCACTCGGGGAGAGTTCGAATAGCTTTTGAAATAAGTTGTATTTTGGTAAAAGGTTCACCCAAAAGTTGACACTCATTTGCAATATGAAACAATTTTTCAAAATATAATGAAATAGTTTCATTTTCACTCATCCTCAACCTTTCAAATTTGCAAGTAAGAGTTCCAAGCTTATTATCACGCACACTACTATCACCTTCACAAAACCTTTGTAAAGTGTTCCATGCCTCCTGAGCAATGGAACTATTTTGAATAAGTTTGAAAATATGCATATCAACCCACTCAAAAATAGCATTAAGTGCTTTTTCATTGAAATTAGCTAGATTAATCTCTTCAATAGTCCACTAAGATTCAGGTTTGACTTGAACGTCACCATCTTCATCTGGGGGTAACAAAAAAAGAGAGTAACCATTTGTTATAGATCACCAAGCCCGAAGATCAATTGATTTGATATGCGAGCGTAGGCGGATCTTCCAATAAGCATAATTCGAGCCATCTAAAACAGGAAGTCGTTTCTGATTGGGATTTGCAGGATCAAAAGCCATAACAAACGGGAACGAACCACTTAGTATGTCAAGTGACCGGGATCTGGTGCCAATTGAAATTGTTTGTCAAAGGCTACTGAGAACAAGTGTTACCTCAAGTGTTAGGTAACACCCCAGATAACACACACGGACAGAATACACACACCCGAGTAAAAATAAATTTGTAAAAGAGTTTTGCAGTGAACAAAATCACAAGAATTATTTTTCTCAAGTTATATAAATATAACTTGAGATTCCTAAACGACGAAAACCTTATAATCAATATGAGTACCAATTACAAAGTCAAAAGATTCCCTATAGCTAATACAATATATGATCTATGAAACCAAACTAAGACAAAGCACAAGATTCTATCCTAACCAAAACTCACTCAAACCCGAAGTATTTGAGTGATAAAAGAGTGTATGGGAGGGAGAATCTAAGAGAGCCAAGAGTACTTTGATCTTTGTGCTATGGATGTGTGTGATATTTAGCTTCGTTACAAAGTGTCCATCCTAGCACTATTTATAGCCATCAATGACTTGAAGTCTACTCAAATAAACAGCCCTAGGCAGTTCTAGACGTGTGAGGGGAGGTGGAGATCATGTGCGAGCCTTATCTCCATAAACCAAGCTTGACTTGGTCTTCCTTCCTTGATTCTCTCAAACGAATTCTTCATGCCCAAGTCTAACCTTCTCCTTGTTGTACTCCATGCTTCCAACACCTTGTACTCCTTCATTTAATCAGCAACAAATGCTTGGACTTAGTCTTCTCACACTTTCCATATTTAACACATGTTAAATATGTTTGTAACTTCCTCAATTACTCGGCTTTTATGAGTAACTCTCCATTAATTTTTTCTCCACATTTTTAGCTCCTAAAATAACTTTATTATTACCTGAAATATGGTCCAACATCTAGACAATAATATTAGGACATTAGTATAAAATTTTATTAGAAAGAAATGTCAAATTACAAAGTATTTTCATCACAGCACTTAGACTGTCAGTGGCAACATCTGAGGTAACACCTCTGTCTGCACTAACAATCTCCCCTTAATTTGAGATTTCTTTCCAATCTCCTATGTGTTGGTACCTGCAAAAACAAGTTAGCCATATAACAGTATAACAGAGCAAATTCCTTAAGTTGAACTCCCCCTTAATCTAGGAGTTCACCAAAATAACAAAGATTTACAAAAACAATACTAGTTTAAAAACAAAAACAACTTTTGTGCCTCAAACTAGTAGTTTAAAGACTAAAGTAAATCCAAGTTTTTAATAAACCATAAGACCAACAAAATAATATCCAAAGATAATCACCAAAATAACCACCAAGTATGGATGGCCAAAACCGCTTCCGGTTCGGAACCGCCGGTTCCGGTTCGGCATATATGTGACCCTGAACCGGCCCGTGCTTACCCCGGTTCCGGTTCCAGTTGGCACAATCCGGTTCCGGTTAGGTTTCGGTTCCGGTCCGGTTCCGGTCCCCCCTTTAAAATTATTAAAAAACAAGGGATTTTCGGTCCGGTTCCGGGTCCGGTCCGGTTCGCCATTTATGTGAACCATAACCGGCCCGGATGAATGGCGGTTCCGGTTTACTCCCCGGTTTGCTCCGGTTCCGGGCTTTTCCGGTCCGGGTCCGATCCGGTTTTTCGGTTCCGTTTGGCCATCCCTACACCAAAGTATTTAAGTTCTAAACTAAGAAACCGAAATACGAAATTGTTTTAAAAACCAAACCAACCAAAAACAGAAATTGTTTTGAAACCATTTTAAAGTACCAAGAAAAAAACCATTTCCAAGTATTGTGGCAACGTCAACCTTCAAGCAGGTTATTCTTCTTCTCCATCTTCATCTCCATTATCTGGCTCATCACTTATGCCAACATCTCTAGTAACATCATATGCAGCATCAGAATCACTAGCAACATCTGTAGCAGCACTTGTACCAGCAGCACTTGTACCAGCACCATCTCCCCCAGGTTGGGAAGAAATCAAATTAATGAAGCCGATGGTGTCTTCTTGGAGGGTTAAGCAGCCGATTTGGAGGAAGAGGGGGCTTTTCTTTTGGGTTTCTTGGTGGTGGTAACAGGTAGTTGAGAGGCAGTCACACGGTTGGGGTAGGTGAAGTAACACCCGAGACAACACCCGGTGACTCCTCTTGAGGTGCGGATTGGTTATGGTTTTAGGAAGGAGTAGCCACTATTGAAATTGAGAGGTAGGATTTGAGAATTTGAGAAGGGTTTAGAAAATTTGGGAAGGTTACTGAGATAGAGAAACAAGCGATGGAGAGGAGGGGTATATAGGTGCGTTTGAGAGAGAAAGAGAGAGTAAATAGGGATAGGATTTTTGGAGGTTAGGAATGTGAATAGAGATAGAATTTAATTTAAATTTAACTCTTATCATTTAAATTAACTAACACCCCTATTTTTACTCACATTTAAAACTATCCTAATTAAACTCCCCCTATTTACAAGCACACAAAATATCAAACTCCTTACACATTCGGTTAAAAAAAACTATTTTTTTTTTAATTAAACAAAAAGAAAGAAAAAATAGTACAAGATGGGACGGTAAAATTAAAGAGGTAACGATCTCTCAAAAATATGAAGATAGATTCCTAAATTTTAAGAAAATTGTTACAACTATATTTCACCATAAATAAAAGATTTGTTTAAAACTTTTTCAAAATTGTAAACTCTTTTTCTTAAAATAAAAAGACTTTCAAACTTTGAAAACTTAATAAAACTATCTGAAAATAAAAAATAAAAAAACTAATGTAGCACACACTAATGTGTTGATGGCAATGATGGTAACATTTAACATAACATCCGTGATGAACATCCCTTATCAAATTTATATAAAGGCAATTAAGGCAAGATACACCTCATTTTTGAACACTTGAGGCGAAGATATGCTTTTTAGATAAGCATTTGAGGTAGAACAAGCTTGCCAAATTTAAACACTTTAGGCAAAACAAATCTAATAATTTAGATATAAAAAGCTTGTTCTTCATCTTCAAGCACTTTTAAAAACAAACATAATTCACACTTCTTTATGTACAAGGAAGCATCGTAGTAGCGAGCTCCGTGCCCCGAGTCCTTATAAAGTGTAAACATGTTTTAGTGATTTGTACTGTTCAAGCAGGATACATT
Organism: Campanula takesimana; assembly: GCA_026119855.1. Taxonomy (NCBI): domain Eukaryota; kingdom Viridiplantae; phylum Streptophyta; class Magnoliopsida; order Asterales; family Campanulaceae; genus Campanula; species Campanula takesimana. Next base: position 1,033,538 of record JAOWBW010000072.1, read on the forward strand.
GTAGTAGTGAACTCCATGTTCCTAATACTTAGTACAAAACACAAGATAACATCTCCTTTTGACAAGAGTGCATCGTCGCAGCGAACGCCGTGCCCCGAACTACTAAGGAGATACTATAAGTGCTTTTTAGCCTTTTTGCCTTTGAAAAAGATTAGTGACTTTGTCACTTTTTAGTTTAAATGGAATGTCATCAATAATGATACCTAGAGTGTTATCCTACCATAACAAAAAGGTCAGTATGTGCCACCGTCATTGGATAGAAAAGGCTACCCACTGACAGATTTAAATCAGAGAAACATAAAAAAATGAAGTTTTTTTTTTTAAATAAAAAATAAAATATTATACAACAACAAAGATGATCCAAGGGGATTAAACAAGACACGGAACAAGAGACTTCTTCAAGTTAGAAAATCTCTTATGGTTAAAAACTTGAATTAAATATTCATCTTTCAAAAAAATATTTTTAGAATCAAGCTTAGAAATAAAACATGAATGGTTTACCATGTCTCGATAATTAACCGGTTCCTTACCTCTAGTTTGTATCCCTTCGTCTAATCTCCCTATCACTTGGGATATAGGATGATTCTTTTGAATCTTCAAAGGGGGAACTCTTCTGACGGGATCATCTACTCTATTGGAGTCCTCATTATTTTCATTTTCTGCAACTGGACATACTTCTGGTGTTATCTCTAGTGTTGCCTCAGGTGTGGTAACACTGGTGCTGACATCTGGTCCAACACTTATGTCGACACTTGGTCCAACATAAATATCAAATTCACTTTGAGGTTGTTCCAGCAGTACCAAAGGAGGATAATCACCTGGTTCATCTGCAATACTTGACAGATCATCAAAAACAATATCTAAAGATTCTTGAATAGTTTCCAATCTTAAATTATACACTCGATATGCATGATTGTCTTGAGAATATCCAAGAAAAATGCCTTTATCACTCTTAGAGTAAAGCTTATCTAAGTAATCCCAATCTTTGAATATGAAACATACACACCCAAACACATGGAAGTAATGTACATGTGGTTTCTTCCCATTCAAAATCTCATAGGGTGTCATTGTTAAACCAGGTCTTAGAAAGACTCTATTTGAAATGTGACAAGCCGTGCTCAAAGCTTCAGCCCAAAATCTTTTTGAAATCCGTTTTGAGAATAACATAACACGGGCCATATCAAGCAATGTCCTATTTTTCCTTTCGGCCACCCCATTCCGTTGATGTGATTTTGATACCAAAAAATCATGGTTTATCCCCTTTTTCTTACAAAAAGTATAAAAGGAAACATTTGAAAATTCTTTTCCATGATTAGATCTTATACGAAAAATTGGTGAGCAAAACATGTTTTTGATTTTGGAGTGCAAGAGTTTAAATTTATCTAAAGTTTCATATTTTTCTCTTAGGAAATATACCTATGAAAACCTAGAGAAATCATCAACTATAACAAAAATATACCTCTTACCTCCCAGGCTTTCTACCTCGATTAGACCCATCAAGTCCATGTGCAAAAGCTGAAAACAATGTGTTGTCCCGAAGTATTGCTCTTGGTGTTGGGCAGCACACTGGGTAACACGAGTCTCCTCATTTTTAAGGCAGTCTCCACAAACCATTTTGTTATTAAGATTCAGTTTAGGGACTCCTTTGACAGCCTCAAACTTGAAAATGTTCTTCAAGTTTCGATAATGGGCATGTCCAAAATTTTGATGCCACAATGTAGTAAAATCTATTTTTGCCAAATGGCACACCTGTTTGTCTTCACCAAAATAACAATTGTCACCTGATCTAGTTCCTGTCATCACACAATTGTTAGTACAATCAAAGACTTCATGAGTATTTTTATTGAATTTCACCTCTAATTTGTCATCACAAAGTTGGCTAATACTAATTACATTAGCTACAAGCCCATTCACATGTAAGACATTCTTTAAGGCGGGAAAATTAGTCACATTTAGTGTCCATTTTTCTATTATATTGCTTTTACTTCCACCACCATAAGTTACACTACCTCCTTGAAAATATTCATAGTCTTTCAAAAACAACTTTGTTCCCGTCATGTGACGTGAACATCCACTATCAAAGTACCATGATTCTTTAATATTTGTCTTTAGAGCAGTGTAAACAACATCGCATCTCAATTTAGATTTAGGTTTCCATGACTTTTTTTTTGTGTTTTTGACTTTCTGACAAGAAGTGTTATCTGGAGTGTTAGGTAACACTTCAGGTAGCACAGAGGGACTAGACTCTTTTTTTGAAAGCTTGTCGCATTTGTTTTTAAAATGTCCAGAAGTGTGACTATATTGACACACTTTCCCTTTGTCAGAAACATCACTTGAGAAAGAATTTTGATCAAAATCATGACCTTTCACAAAACATATATTATGTTCATCACAAGACAAAGAAGAAATAATACTATCTAATGATTCTCGGAAACCAATATCTTCTTTGAGAGGCTTACTCAAATTAAGAATCTCATCCAGTTTGGATGATCAGGTGTTGAGTATCTTCAAGGTAGTTTCGGCTAAAGTCAATTTGGCCTTCACTTTCTCTAGCTCGGCATCTCTCTTGAATGCTTGAACTTCCAAACGAGTCAAGTAGGCCTTGAGTCCATCGTTCATCTTGGTTAAAGTTTTAACCATTTTGTTCTCTTTCTTCCATTCCTTGAGCAAATCCTCACAAAGGTTCTTTAAACCAGAAATGAGTTCATCTCTGCTCAGTTCATCCTCTTGTGAACTTCCTGCATCAAGGTTAGTGGAAACCACGAAACAAACATCATTATATGAACTGAAATTGTTATACCTGACAGGTGTGGTCTCAGGTGCTAACTCCGACTGGAAAACATCTTAGGTAACATGTTCAGTATCCGTGTCACTTAATGTGACAAACATGATTGTTTGATCTGGTTCTTCCTCCTGGACTTGTCCTTCATCTTCATTGTCACTTAGGGAAACCCATAAGTTCTTTCCCTTTTTCCTTAGAGTGTTGGCACACTCATTTGCATAGTGACCCCATCCCGAACAAGCATGACATTGAATTGAATCAACGTATTTGGAATCAGATCTCGATTGATCTGAGGATGTCCTACGCATTGGATTTGACTTCTGGGAAGATGGGAACGTACTTCTTGGCATAGAATCATACATCTTGGTTTGTTGCTCCGTTGCTTTTACCTGCATCTTTTCATTGTTAAACTTTTTAACCATAGCATTATATTTTCTAGCAAGTAAAGCAACACTGGCATTTTCATCCAATTCTTCAAAAATTTCATCTTCATCTTTTGAAAAATCCGAAGATTGCACTTTCAAGGAAATATTTTTTCCCTTAGAAGCTTCACTTTGTTCAAGGAGATTTGACTCAAAATTTTTCAAAATACTCATTAAAGAATTGAAGTCCATAGTAGAAAGATTGTGAGCTTCTTCAATAGATGAAACTTTCATATTGAACCTCTCGGGGAGAGTTCGAATAGCTTTTGAAATAAGTTGTTTTTGGTAAAAGGTTCACCCAAAAGTTGACACTCATTTGCAATATCAAACAATTTTTCAAAATATAATGAAATAGTTTCATTTTCACTCATCCTCAACCTTTCAAATTTTCCAGTAAGAGTTCTAAGCTTATTATCACGCACACTACTATCACCTTCACAAAACCTTTGTAAAGTGTTCCATGCCTCCTGAGCAGTGGAACTATTTTGAATAAGTTTGAAAATATGCATATCAACCCACTCAAAAATAGCATTAAGTGCTTTTTCATTGAAATTAGCTAGATTAATCTCTTCAATAGTCCACTCAGATTCAGGTTTGACATGAACGTCACTATCTTCATCTGGGGGTAACAAAGGAACAGAGTAACCATTTGTTATAGATCGCCAAGCCCGAAGATCAATTGATTTGAAATGCGAGCGTAGGCGGATCTTCCAATAAGCATAATTCGAGCTATCTAAAACAGGAAGTCGTTTCTGATTGGGATTTGCAGGACCAAAAGCCATGACAAACTGGAACGAACCACTTAGTATGTCAAGTGACCGGGCTATGGTGTCAATTGAAATTGTTTGTCAAAGGCTACTGAGAACAAGTGTTACCTCAAGTGTTAGGTAACACCCCAGATAACACACACGGACAGAATACACACACCCGAGTAAAAATAAATTTGTAAAAGATTTTTGCAGCGGACAAAAGCACAAGAATTATTTTTCTCAAGTTATATAAATATAACTTGAGATGCCTAAATGGCAAAAACCTTATAATCAATATGAGTACCAATTATAAAGTCAAAAGGTTCCCTATAGCTAATACAATATATGATCTATGGAACCAAACTAAGAACAAAGCACAAGATTCTATCCTAACCAAAACTCACTCAAACCCAAAGTATTTGAGTGATAAAAGAGTGTATAGGAGGGAGAATCTAAGAGAGCCAAGAGTACTTTGATCTTTGTGCTATGGATGTGTGTGATATTTGGCTTCGTTACAAAGTGTCCATCCTAGCACTATTTATAGCCATCAAAGACTTGAAGGCTACTCAAATAAACATCCCTAGGCTGTTCTAGACGTGTGAGGGGAGGTGGAGATCATGTGCGAGCCTTATCTCCACAAAACAAGCTTGACTTGGTCTTCCTTCCTTGATTCTCTCAACCGAATTCTTCATGCCCAAGTCTAAGCTTCTCCTTGTTGTACTCCATACTTCCAACGCCTTGTACTCCTTCATTTAATCAGCAACAAATACTTGGACTTAGTCTTCTCACACTTTCAATATTTAACACATGTTAAATATGTTTGTAACTTCCTCAATTACTCGGCTTTTATGAGTAACTCTCCATTAATTTCTTCTCCACGTTTTTAGCTCCTTAAATAACTTTATTATTACCTGAAATATGAACCAACATCTAGACAATAATATTATAACATTAGTATAAACTTATATTAGAAAGAAATATCAAATTACAAAGTATTTTCGTCACAGCACTTAGACTGTCAGTGGCAACATCTGAGGTAACACCTCTGTCTGCACTAACACATCCAACTAGATTTTGAGATGGGGACGAGGGAACAAGATCCGATGTTTGATTGTGGAGAAGAGCATCAAACTCAAGTTACATGGCGGCTCGCCAGTGGGGCTTTTAAGGGCTTGGGTGATATTGGTTGGTTCAGAAGAAAGAAGGAGGGAAGCATGTAGATTAAGCTTCTTGAGAGGTTTGAAGATGTTATTTTGAAACCTGGTGATTGGTTTGGACACAGAAGAGGGAGGGTTTGGATTTGTAGTGGAGGGAGAGATAGCAGAGGTAGTTGTTTGGGAGTGGAAATTGGGTCCGGTCAGGTTTGTAGGGGTGTGCGATCGGGTGTTGGGGAGGGTATGGCCGGGTGAGTCAGGGAGCACGGGCGGATCTGAGGGGGTCCGGTCGGGTGAGGGAGAAGGTGCGACTGGTAATTTCTTTGGGAGGGGCGGGATGGCTATCATCAATAAATTTGTATAGATCGTACCCTATTAAGGTGGCCTCAATTTGGGTTTTCCAAGCTATGTAATTGGTAGAGGTAAGTTTGAGGATGTGGGTTAGGGAGACGATTATGAGAGGGGCATTGGGTTCGGCATTGTTGGGGAGGGTGATAAGATCGGTGGCCATGGTATGGGATAGACGGCAGTGATGCCGGAATAAGGCTGTTAAGCCGAAAAGGAAAGGAAAAATCAGCTAGGTTGGATCGCCTAGTCTGATACCATATAAGAATATTGAATAAAACCTCAATTGTTATTGATAATCAGAAGAGTATATATACAAATACAATACTTAGAGAGAAAGTAAAATAAATCCTACCATAAGTATAATTCTATCATAATAGGAAACTAGAAATACAATTCTATTTAGAAAAGGAATTAATTAGAAGACTCCGGAATATCCTTAACAGATGGTAGTGGTAGTGGTGGGTTAGTGGTCGTGCTTGTTGTGGACTCGAACGTGGTGGTGCTTGCCGGCAGCGTGATGGGTGGTAGACTGGTGATAGGGAAGATGAAGAGAGAGGGTGCTAGTCTTCTTAATAAATGTTGATTCATTTAACATGGGTTAGTTTCTTTAACAAATGTACACATTTTCGTTAAGTTTTTGACGTCTTTAGGTTGATTTAACGCATATTGCATTATATGAAAAACTACAAAATATTACATTTCATTAAGAGGTCACTAAATAGTACATTGTATTAATTGAAACAAATGGATAAGTACGTTGCATATTTTGGTCTTTCGGCCTATAATAATTCTACACAGGAAGATCATTTTGGAACGGAGGGTGTATAAGTAACACTAACAAATGTCAATTCTACGAGTAATGTCTTACTAGTAAATTTGAGGCTTCTAATTTTTAAATATGTATTGTGATTTTGATGATGGTATCCTTGTTTATGGCGGTGAATGTAATGGTGATGGTGGTTATGTTTGGTCAGATCCGACCCTACCTATAAGGTAAAAGGCGGTTGCCTAGAATTTTCGAAAATTTGGGTGGTGATGGTATGGCCTGGTCCAGGTTCGAATCCTACTCAATAGCTGACATTTTATACTCTCTCAGCCAGTTTTACTATTCTCGATGAGGAAGGTTTTTTTTTTTTTTTTTTTTGCAATATATTCCTTTCGTCTCACCTCACTTGAGACCTAAGAGGTGGGCACAATAATTAAGGAAAAAGAATAAAATAGGAAAAATGTGTGGTAGAAAATGAAGAGAGAGAATGAATGTGGGTAATAGTAGGTTGGTTGAATGAATGGTTTGAAATAATTAATTTTATATATTGCAATATTTTTTTAAATACCTGCATTAACGCAAAAATTTGTTGAGATACTCCTTTAAGTCTTTTGCAATTATCACTAAAATTTATTACAATATTTTTTTTATTCTTTTGCAATTATCTCAACTTAATTTAATAAATAAACACAATCGGCTAAATATAAATCTCAATCTTTTAATCAATAAAATTTTACAACTCTCGTTATTAGTCTACGAAAGAAAGAATGATGATGTAGATACCCCCGCCTTGGAACTCTCATGTCCTGATTGCATACACAATCTTTGTTTTCCTCTTGTTGTTAACTTTCGTTACTTCTTGTTAAATTCTTGACTGACTTCGTTAGTCTTGGGTTTGACCCAGAGACAAAGTGTGACACCCCATATTAATTGATCCGTTTGCATTCATATATTTTAATTATATTTGTGTGTATTAATTTGAGTTAATTCCTTAATATAAAATTAATGTATTTGTTTAGATTAAATAGAATTATTTAACTAATGGACAATTATATGAACATTGTGTAGACATCAAAATTTTAAATTAAGTTTCTTTATTTTGACTTGTCAAAATGTTGACTAGTCAATATCAAAAGTCAAAGCTCGTAAATTATTTAAATGTCTCCCTTTATTAATAAAATTGCGAAGTTCATACAAAATAATGGACAACTCATATATTATAAGATGGACTCATTTAAATAATAAGCCCAATAACAACCCATTTCTCGGGTACCAAAATTACACCCCTTTTGCCTAGCCTATAAATAGAGGCTATTGTAAAGGGGAAAGGGGGGTAGATCTTGCAAGAACAACAAGCCAAAGCTCTGCCAAGACTTCAAGCAAGACCTTCAACCTCAACTTTAACATCAACATCAAGATATTCCGACGAAGAACAATAAGGTCAATCCGTTCAAAGTCGACATCTTCAACAACAAATCACTCGACGAAGAACAATAAGTCACCGTGCCGTTCAAAGTCAACGCCAAATCAAATCAACGAATAACAACAAGCCACCGAGCCGTTCAAGTCAACATCAAATCAAATCAACGAAGGAACACCAAGCCACGCGCCGTTCAGATTCAACATCAAATCACTCGACAAAGAACAACAAGTCACCGCGCCGTTCAACGTCAACGTCTTCATCAACTTCATTCAAGATCAAGCCTCCACGGCCCTCGAGCGCAAGTCGCTCGAACCTCACTCAAAACCACGCCCAAGCTTCAACAAATCAAATCTGAGATCAAACCTAACCTGCCCTCGTAAAAAACCAAGCTCAAGCTTCAACAGAAAGACTCGAGATCAAGCCCATTCGGCCCCCAAAGTTTAAATCACAACGGAGAAAGAATCAGAGGATTATTACATTTGTAATAGGTAAAGTCATAGAGTTGTAACCTACATCACATGATAAATAATAAAATTCATTTCTTGTGAATTTAATTTCGTGTCCACGTGTTAGACGAGAAATTAGTGTATACACATGGTACGATTAAAATTATTGTTACTGTGGGACGTACTAAAATAAAAAGTTGGATTTTTACTTTGGGAGTAAAATTTTAATTAAACAAAATAAGGAAAATAATTATTTACACAAGAAAGATAGAAATATTGTTCACGTATTAAGATAGATCTTTTGTTTGTAAGATTTACATGAATTTAGTGGGACCCACACATGTTGAACAAGTTTCTTTTAGGTGTACTCTATAGCAGGAGCTGGAGTAAAATTGTTAACTTCAATTTGATGACTCATAATACTTTTGTTATAACTATTACTAGTGTAACATCCCGTGCGTGCACGGGAGTAACTATTAATATTGAAACTAAAATAAATTTATTAAGAAAAAAAAAATCTTTTATACATTATTGAAACATTAATAATTATCTCACGCTTTCTAAAATAATAAGTATTTTTATTATTTTTTTAAATTCATTTTCTTGAATTTGATATATTCTTAGTATGATTAGTATGGATATGTACATAGAGATTTTTGCAAAAGTGACATGCGTACTTTGTGCAATATATCAATTTGACTCGCGTGCTTTGGAAACATCAAATGCGGGTTGCGTACTTAATGTTTTAAAAATTTTGATACCACTTTTTCAACACCCGTTAAATACATAACGGGACACAGCAAATTACGTTTACCTCCTAACGGATGTTAACGGAATAAAGGGACATGACTACTTATACTTGCAATTACTTATCTAACCCCACTTGGTTTTGGTCAGGTCATCAAAGAAAAGAAAAAAGAAAAGGAAAAAAATGAGGAAAAGGAAAAAAACAAAAAAACAAACACATCTTCAAACAAAAACCCAAATCTGGGCTTGAATTTAAGCTCCACTCAAGCTCCATAACCAGTCCCCACCGATCACCCTTCTCCACCCACTGCCGGAAACCCCAAATTTCATTCTTCTTCCCTTCAGAATCTGACTCCTCCCCTCCTGTCCCTATCCATTCCGGCAGCCCACAGCTGGCCTTCTTCTCCAGTGATTCACCCCCAACCCAGCCATCCCAAGTCGTCCTCCATACATGGCCGCCTCCTGCAAAAATCGTCGCCATTTCATGGCCGTCGCCTTCAAATGTTGTCCCCACTCCCCACCCATCCTCCTCCGCCCGTTCTCTTCTCCACCACATCAGGACCCAAACAACAACAAAACAGTTCGAATTCACACTTCAATCGACCCAAAAATTGGATTAAGCTCGCTAAGGACGCCGCCATTGTTGACGAATTCTTCACCCATGTCTGATTTCATCTTTTTGGTGCAATGGACACTAGGGTTTCCAGGTATTGTTGTTTGAAAAAAAAAGTTTCAATTGATATTTTGATGGAAGAAATTGACAATTTTAATTGGTTTGCATTGCCCTTATATTATTTAGTTAAATGACAAAATTACCCCTCACGTGACAACAACATGACCCATTCTGTTAATGTTCTGAGTGTTTCGTTATGTTTTTAACGGGAGTCACAAAAAGTGGTATCAAAATTTTCAAAACATTAAGTACGCAACCCACATTTGATGTTTTCAAAGTACGCAAGTCAAATTAATATATTGCACAAAGTACGCATGTCACTTTTGCAAAAAACTCTATGTACATACATTCCCTTCCTTAGATATGTAACACATTCGCTTCCTTAGATATGTAAGTAAGTTACAGCCGTTATGCGTTCTCATAGTTTTAATAATAGCAAACATTATAAATATTCAATTTTTTATTAAAGTTACCATGTTATAAATATAGTATTCTATAACATTATCCAATGGGAGATTTTTTAAATGCCGAATTGAGGCAGTTTTCAAGTTTTACTTGCAGTAGGATCCGATCGTCTCAAAATTTCGATCAAATATGTAATTGTTGTAGTTTAAGATATGAAACATCTACATATATTTGGAATGAGCCATCGATGTTTGTGATGTGCCATTTCTTTTCTTATTATTGTGAATGAAAATGATTTGTTGTTTGTTAAAAAAGAAAGAAAGTATTCTATAACATTTAGCAACTGACTTTTTACTTTTTAAATTATGTAATGCTAACTACTCCATCTCCCTCTGTCCCAGTTTAAGATTCTTACTTTCCTTTTTGCCTTGCCCATTTTAAGGTTCTTACTTTCCTTTTTGGTATGTGTAGATACCCCGGGGAATCCACGGCTTGGCTAGAGCGCGTGAATTATCCTAGGATGTCTATTTGGTTTTAAAAATTAGAGTCGCCACCTATGTTTTTAAAGGAACATAAAAAAAACCTAATAATTAGCCTAATTTTATATACAAAACCAGAGATTCGGGAGAAACGGGTTCGGGGGTTAGGTTACGGAGTGGGAAGTACTTAAACACCCACTCCGCCCGGCTAAAGCCGGTCTTGCTACTAAAGTTGTTCTAATGTAAAAAAAGAAGTCCTTATTTTATTAATATAAATATGTGCTAACAATTACATCAATAAATAAATGGAAAATTAAAGCGAATTAAAATGTAGGGAGATAACCTTTAACCAACTTCAATGTAATGAAGTGATCATTTGGTTATGTCCCATTTGATGGGGATTGCATACATTATAAAAGACATAAAAGAAATAAGAAAATAGAATAATTGTACCTTGTTGGGAAGGAAATGAAAACTTCAACCTTTGTGAGGAAATGAAGTGTTTTGTAGAGAAAATAGTGTGTAGAGATTTTAGTATAGTTTTTGGTGTCAAAATTCCTCTCTTGTGTCTAAAAAGTCCTCCCTTAAAATGAACCAAGAAAGTCATTTATATAGGTGAAGAGTGGAGGAAAAGATGGGCATTGGACCAATAAAATTAAAGGAAAATAAAATAATAAAAAGAAAATCAAATAATAATAAAGATGAAATATTATGTTTTTATGAGAAATGCTAGAATAAGGGATTTGAGAGTTACAAAACTAGGGGATGAACTTGGAGGTAAGAAAAGGCTTTTTGACTCAGAAAATTGAGGGAAAATGGTGCAAATCCGTAACAGCCATTGTGAGAAGCGCGAGGGTCCCGCTTAGGCGGCGAGAAGTGCGGGCATCCCGTAGGCTGTGCCGGAGGCGCCCGCGGTTGAAAAAGACAGAATGACAGAATGACAGAAATGACTCTAAAGTTAACTCTGTTACTCAATTTAGTCCAAAACTAACGGAATCAGTTAGGAACTTAACTGAAGTAACAGAAATTAACAAAAACAAGTTAAATAAAAATACTATGTATGCAATCGGGGTGAGAGGTCCAAGGCGGGGTGTCTACAGAGCCCCTCGGCGACGTGGATTGCAAAGCAAAACGCGTCGACGAAAGAAAGACAACCGCCGAGGACATCGATAAGGGAAAATAAAGACTCGATGAAAAGTAGGAATTTAAAATTACAAAGGATAGAGATGCGCCCCCTGTATGAGCGGCTTGGAAGAGGTTGTGATTTCAGTGGTTCACCATGGACCAAATTGTTGTTTGAAGCAGCATTTGCTGTTTGAAGCCGCACTTGCTGTTTTGCTGTTTGGAGCCGCACTTACTGTATGTTGTTTGAAGCCGCATTTATTGAAGGCAGAGCATGCTAAAATAAAAGGGACGCCAACAACCGAGTTTTCACTCCTCTCCTAGGAATGTCCCGAACCCAAGCATTTGAAGCCTTGGTGGCAAAAGGAAAGATCAAACATTTAGAAGGCCACACGTTGAAGAAAGTTTGAGAGAATTATGCATACGGTAAATGTTGGTGTTGTATGCTCTAGACACGTTATGAGAACGATTAATGTTATCTATTGATTATGTTTTAATAAAGATATTGAATGTTTTATTATTATATCCTTTGCATGTTTATTATAATAATCCCCGTCTCTGATAATTATGATTAATTGTTAGTATAAGTTTAATAGATAATCATATGATGATTATAGTGTATGGGATACAGTTAAACTTATGGGTATTTGTTGGAGAACTAATACTGGACCGACCCGTATGAGATTTATGTCATGGTCACAATGTCATAATTAAATCTCATATAGTTATATTACTTGAATTTTTAGACCTGAGATTATTACAGTCTTCCACTTGATGAACATTATGTTTGACATACCCCTAACCGGGTAGTTATAAAGAATATGATTGGCATAATCGGATTCATGTAGGGAAGAGTTATAAGTCAAGATGGGATTTGTTCCTCGTTAAGAGAGATGTCAAGCTTTGGCCGCTCGATGAATGGTATTGATGAAATCCATGGCCGTGCTTAAATATGATTTGTTGTATCAATACATTCGGGATCGAGAAAGCATTGAACAATGTAAGTTGACCATTGACCATGGCTTACGTTCAATAGACATCGTGAACAAAGAGATTGTGATATGTTCTATTAAAAGGATACGAACTTATATAGTTATACTAATTGGGTAGGTATGACGGTTTGCTAGAACCCAATCATATCTTATGGGTTTACACCGTTGCCAACTTAGTATAATCCTAAATGGTCACAAACATTAGAACGAATCTTAAAATGACTTAAAAGGAATTAAGGGTCGAAGGGCCTTTGAGGAATATTAGGAAATTAGAGGAGAAAATTGGAAACTGGGGAGGTCCGTGCGGACCCTGTCCATGACCCGGCCGGACCACATGTGAACCCGGGCGGACCAGCTTCTGGACCCGGGCGGACCTCAAGTCCTGTTTGGACTAGGTTTTTCCAATACGTTTTCTTACGGGTTTAATCACTTGTTACCTATTTGGAATAGGTCCAACAAGTATATAAACAACCTTTGATCAGCCTAATCAGTCCTATTGCTTTGTGACAACTTTCAAAGAGTTTGAGAGGTTTTATTCTTGTTCTAAGATCCCAAAAAGTGAAGAACAAGAGATCACATATTAATTCCATATAGTTTATTGTGAAAGATAGTTTCAAAAATTGGTCTAGCAACCAAGATCAAGTGTTTCTTGATATTCGTTCGTGGTGTGGATACCGTTAGAGGGTGACGCTTATCATCTTCAAGTTCGTAATCTTGTTTTTGATCAAGTTTCGAAAAGCTCCACCGAATTCAAGGTTGCTAAGGAAACGCTTCAAGGGTTAGTATTCTAGTATTCATTGTATATGTATTTGATATAATCATATGAATGGATCTATGGGCTTTGGGTTTCTATAAATTTTAAATGATTAATTCCGCTGCGCATGTTGCCTCGAAACCCAACAGTAAATGGTGCAATTACCACAAGCATAGTGGGCATACCACCAAAAAGTGCTTCAACGTTAAAAACATCATCCAAGATTTGATTGATGAGCATGAGTTCATTATTGGTAAAGAATAGCCATTGGATGAGATCTTTGACTCCCTCGTGAAAATGGGAAAGATACAACCTTTGAAAGAATTCAAGCATAAAGAAGGGATAACCACGCCAGCACAACAAAATGGAGTAAGTCCTCCGTGCATCCACCATCGATAAAGCATGAGGCGTCTCTCTCTTTCTCTCAATTCTATTTCACTTTGTTGAGTCTTTTTTTATTGAGTCCTTTTATTTTATTTTGTCGATGTGCTCGGCGGATGTCTTTCTTTCGTTGACGCGTTATGCTTCGCAATCCAAATCACCGAAGGGATCTGTAGACACCCGCCTTTGATCTCTCATGTCTCGATTGCATACACAATCTTCGTTTTCCTCTTTTTCGTTAATTTTCATACGTCCCGTTAAATTATTGACTGACTTCGTTAGTCTTGGGTTTGAACAAGTGACAAAGTAAACCTTGAGTCTTTTTTTACTTCTTTTCTTTCTAAAATCCCAAATTTTGCCTTTTTTCCATCCTTTTATGATTTGTAAACCCTTTGGCCTTTACTCATTGCTTGATCCGGAGAGAGGCCATCTTTGTGACCTCAAACACTCTTCCTACACCTACTTAAACCCCCTCATTCCACCTTAGAAAAGATCTCAACATCTTTTGATCCCAAAAATCCCTCAAACCCAAAGTTCATTCTCAAGGGTCGTTACTATAGGCAAATTTTCTCTCCCTCAAGCATAGGTATGAAGTCCATCCTACCCTTCTAAGTCATTCTTCTTGTTTTATTACTTCTCTTCATTTTATAAAACAAATTCTTTATTTATTTTCTTCATCTTTTATTTGTTTTAAAGTGTATGTAATCCCCATAAAAAGGAACGTAACCTAAAAGGCCACTTCACTTATTGAATTTTGGACAAGGTTATCTCCCAACATTCCAAACTCCCCATAATTTCCCTTTTTTTCAATTAAAATTGTTAGCAAGAAGGACTTACGCATAAAATAGAACGCTTAAAGTAGCAAGACCGGCCTAAAGACCGGGCGGAGCGGGTGCTTCTCTGGTTTCTCTCTAAAAATAATAGACTTTAGATTTTTCTTATGTTCCTTTCAAAACATAGGAGGCGATATCAAACAAACATCTTAGGAAATTTGTCACTTAGGCTTAGTCGTGGTTTTTCCGGGGTATCTACAAATGAGAGGCGAAAATAGAGATTTGAGAATGTCACACAACACTATTGCCCGTACGAAGAATTAAAAACCCCCGACAGTATAGTTAGCTGTTGGTCCCAAAGGGGCAACAAGGGTATGAAAAATGCTAGAGGGGGAAGTGAATAGCATTTTAAAATTCTTTTCAAACCCTTTTGCAAATCAATGGCTTATGCGCACAGTTCTCAAATAATCTAAGTATAGCGCGCAGAGAGAGTGTGAAATGCACAGCGGAAGTTTAAGCAGCACATGCGCAGGAAAAAGCTGCGCAGAGATAAAAACGCACGCGCTAAGTTTTGGCTTAAAGTGTTGGATAAAATGTTTAAAGGCAATAAGCAATAACAAGCACAGCAGCAATAGTTGCAATCTGATAAGATCAAACAAAGCAGTTATTCAGAAATGATTAAGCAGGAAATAAAAAGCGAGAATAATGAACAAGCTATTTGGAGAGGTTCGATCAATGAAAGATCTACGTCCTCTACCAAGATGGTTAGTCTTGGATTTTCTAAAGGAGATATTATTATATGAGAGAGTTACAAGATACAACAAAGGAAAACAATCTCAAAGATCTATGATCTATGAAGAGAAAATCCTAGACTAAACCGGTGTATCTCAAGAAGTAAGATCTAAATGATCGAAGCTTCAAGAGGTGTGTGTGTGTTCAGAAATTCTGGCTCTATTAGTCTATGAGATTAAGAGCACAAAGAATTCTGGTGATATAAGGCTTAGGATCTGGGCAGGAGTTTGAAGGTAAGAAGGTTTGAAGGTTGATCTTGAATCTGGGAATAGTAAGCAGCAATCTTCAGAACTTCAAGGATATTAGAAAGCACAAACTCTAGCAACTTGGAAATGAAGATGAGAAGGCTATTTATAGCAGAGAGCTTAAAACTAGCCGTTGGTGCTCTGAGCAAGGACGATGAGCTGGCACAATATGATTGGTGCGCAGGTGTCCTTTATAGCCGTTGGGGCTCTGATCAAAGTTGATGACCTGGCACAATATGATTGGTGCGCATATGTTTTAGAGCCGTTGGAGACTGAGCATGAAGACCAAATTCAAAAGCTTCTTCTAGAAGGTTGACAGCTGTCTTCATTTGAGATATTTCTCTTGAGCGCGTCTCCACCGTTGGATCTGCTGAGTGTGCTTACTTCGTTGTTACTGCACACCTCAGCACTTTAATAAGCGTATATCTTCAAAGCGTTTTCCAAGTTAGGTGATCTGAATGCATCGAAAACTGAGCAAGGTAGGATACTGCGCAGGAGAGACCTGCGCAGTGGTGTCCTGCGCAGAGAAGTCCTGTGCAGTGATCAGTCTTGTTTAGATCATTCCTTTTCGCTCCGAGACCTATATTCTAAGCCTATACTATAAAATGGACTAAGCTAAAAATTGAAGTTATAAAACTTCTTACATAGGGTCCTAAAGTCCATAGAATATACTTAGGTGATGGTATCAATCAATTCTAACAAAATTAGGACTAAGAGATAAGCATACCCAACAATCTCCCCCTAAATGATTGATGCCATTACCTACTATAACAAAGGCAATTCATTGTACTTGATAATAACATGTCTATAAAAATGGAAAATGGTAAATCATGCCTCAAGTCAATGCACACACTAGCCTATGCTATAGATTTTTAGTCTATCCAAAAGATTAACTTACGGTATGGGAAAGACAGAAATAACATGCAGCGCATACAAATGATATGAGTTTTAGTTTAAGTATGCGTTTAAACTGAATGTTTAAACATTATGCGTAGAAAATGTGAGCAGTTAATAATATGCGCATGAGGTAAAATAAAACATTCATTGTTCCACAAACGAATAGTTTGAATTGAACAAGGTTTTGGAAACTAATGATGCGATTTTTCTCATTAAAACTTGGACTGTTAAGAGTTGAGAATTACAAGTTTGAAAGAGAAAAGAAATATGCGCACAAAAAGGAATAACTTGCGCAAAAAAAAATTTACATAGATCCTAATCTATGTTGATCCGGTGAAGAGCTTCGCGCACCTCATTCTGTAGACTGTTGAACTTGTTCATAAGTTCAATCTTCAGTGTTTGAAACTTCTCACGGAAATCAACAGCCTCACCAACATACGTGCGCATTCCATCGCGCATCAACCTATTGTCATCTTGGAGCTCGCGGAAGTTAGCTCTGTATTGTACTTGATGACCAGTCATTTGATTAAAGTATGACTGCTCCGCAGCTTCAATTGTATTGATGATGGTGGTCTGCGTAGCTTCAAGTCTTTGGTCAGTATGGAGGCGCTGGGTGTTCACGCTGGCCTGAATGTCAAACATTGCTTGGTCCATCCTAGCGTTGAACCCGTCAGCGAAATCAGTCATCGCTTGAGTAATGTTCTCCCTGACGCTTTCCATATTTAGCGCACCAGCTTGCGCAGGACCACCTTGGACAAATCTCTCCACTATCTGTGCTTCAAGGCCAGCAAACCCTTCAAGTAAACCATCGGCCAAGCTCTTGCGCAGACGCTTCAGCATTCCTATAAACCCATCATTTATAGCGGTATAGGTGCAAACATTTTTTAGCATCCCAGCAATTGACTTCAACGAGTCCAGGATCATTTGATCTAAAGCATCCGGGACACGCTGCGTAGAGGGGCCGACGGCAGAGGTACTTGCCTTTGTAGCACTCTCCCTTTAATGGCAGCAATTTCCAATCGCTGCGCATCAAGTTGATCTTGAATAGCGGTTTGCACAGTGATTAGTTGAGCCATCTGAGACTGCGCAGCAACTTGATTCACTTGAATGGAATTCAAGGCTTGTAAGATCTGGCGCAGCTTATTTGAGGAGGAGAGAGACGAGGTAGATACCGCAGGAACCGTTGAGGTAGCAGAAGGCGGTTGCTCTGTTGTCTTGGGAGGAGAGGTGGTTGAGATGGGATCAAGAGGGGACTGGCGTGGAGGAGACGGATGCGCAGGAGATTTATGCGCAGAAGAATGTTCACTGCTTTCAGAGGCAGTGGCACCATCCTTAGCAGAGTATTCATGGATAGGATCAGCAGCAGGAGGAGGCGCTTGAATCTCTGGCGCAACAGAGTCAGGTTGGACAGTGGGCGCAGCAGTAGGCTCAGGAGGAGCTGCGCCATCACCACCAACAGTCTGATCCACTTCATCAGCATCATCCTTATCCTCAGGCTCAATGTCCATGCCTTCATCCAGAACAGAGGTAACCCTGTGTGTATTACCAACAGGGATATTAACGCGCTGAAATGCGCTGGATGTTGGTTCTTGAGGAGAGCTTGGAGGAGTATGGCGCTTTTTGGAGCCCTTTGCGCTACTACGCACCTTTTGTTTGCGCCGAGGAGAAGAAAGAGGGGCATCAGCAGGAGGAGCGGGCGCAAAATTTGGGTCTTGCTCAGCGGGGCCTTGGGATGAGTCTCCCCCTGAATAGCAGCATCTTCAGAATCACCAGTATGATCCATGCGCGACTCAGAGTCATGCGCAGGAGGAATACGTTGGAAGGCGCTCTTGGTAGTCTTGGTCTTCTTCGGGGAGGGCGCAGGCGCATCAGCCTTGCGCTTCTTGGAGGGAGGCTTTGGAGGAGCAGGGGCAGACTCCCTGATCTTAATGCCTGCGGTGGATTGGACGTTGGGAACATCCTTGTGCTTCTTTGACTTGGGCTCAGCAATGCCCTTGCCCTTGCGCTTGGAGGCTTTATCAGCCGTTTCCTACGCAGCACTTGGGCCTTCTGTGCCCTTGGCCCTGCCTTCCTTGGGTAACTTTCCCAACCAAGGTTCTCTGTTGGGATCATCATCTGATCTCTAGATTCTGTAGTAGTCCGCATCGCCAATCTCATCGCGCAGCGGATGAAGCTGCGCTCGAGAATAGAACTTTGAAGCACAGGACTGCTTCAGAATAGACTCTTTCCTTACAAAGTCATTTAATTCAGTGTATTAGAGCAGGAGCTTGATTAGCAGGCGACAGTGCGTCCGATACTTAGTTTTTGACGCGTTGAGGAGCGTATCATAGCTCATCATTGCCTTGGTGATCTCATTCCAGATGATCTGGGGCCAATCCAGCCTTTCCTTTATGTAGATAGCGCAGCAATATTCCCATTGCTTGGAAATAAACTTCCCCTTGTTCCCATTCTTGCAGTTCAGGGAATCGCCAATCAAGGTGCACAGGTGATACATCACCTCACTAAATTATTTGCGATCATGCACAGACCATCGCTTGACAAGAGTGGGCTCGCCAACTAACTTCATCGCCAATCTGTCTTGCCGCGCAGTATCAAAAGTCTCTGGCGCATCACCGACATCGAAGTCGCAAAGTCTGCGGATGTGGTTAGGGTGTACCAAGATTTCGCAATTCTGCACCACCGCCATAATGATCTCAGTGCTCTCACCCTTGTGCTTGGCAGGAACAACACGCGCAGTCTCGAAGAATTCATCGACAAGAGAAGGCACGTAGAATGGCTGGTCCAAAGCGAAGAGAGGAAGAATTCTAGAGGATCGCAGATGCCTTATCAATCTGCGCCCAACAGCATCCTGGTTGAGATCTTGCGGATTGACTTCCCATCCACAAATGAAATAGAAGGGATTCTGCGCAAAACAAAAAATATGAATCAGACGTTATATTGCGCATGGAGCGTTGCGCATGCGTAGATAACGCATGGATACCTATGCGCAGTAACTCCATACTAGATAAAATAGAATAAAAGTAATGCGCAAAGCCAAGCAAGCATGCGCAAAATGTAAACACTTAGAAATTACTATGCGAACCAGAGCATAAGAGAAAAATCAAGAAATTGAAGAACACGAAATGAACTGTTCATGAACACGAAGTACATCAAGAACACCAAAAATCAAAAGTTGTCCAAATCCAATAAAAAACACATTGAAATGACCGCATGAACAGGACGAAGTCAACCATGTAAACAATATAGACAACAACATTAAAACAAACCCAGAAATTCAGAATAACCGTTCGTCTGCTATGGAGGTTTTTGGACAGAAAATTTTGTAGAAATCACTTAAAAGGAGTATTGATCATGAAATAAATTACATTAAAAAGTAGATCAGGGAAAAACGAACACAACACAACAATCGATTTCAAAAATGATCAACAAACAAGCACGCAATCATAAAGGGAAGCTTGTAAAACTGTAAACCCTAACAATGGCGGAAAGTAAAAAAAATCATACCATATCTTCGACGACGGGCTGGGGAGGTTGTTGTTCTTGTTGTTCTTGTTCAGACCCAGAGCGAGAAGAGGAAGAAGTTTCCTCAGATGAGGAGGAAAGAATGATTTCGGGCATTTTCTTGGAAGTCTTCTTGGGGGCCATTGATATACAAAGAGATGTAGATGAAAAAGGAAGTTTTGGGAAGATGGAATCTGGAGAAGATGAAGGTCAAAGAGAGAAGAAGAGGAAATCTTTGGAAGTTGGTAAGAAGTAGAGAGAGAAAATGAAGGTTTGATGAAAGAAAATGAGCAGTAAAGAGAGAGGAGAGAGGTCGCAGACGGTTTATACCAAAAAGGGAAAAAATGGTGACGTCAGCGCAAGGACAGTTGGTGAAAAAGTGGAGTGGGTCACGTGCTGCGATGACGTGGCCCAACCGGATGCGCGCGTGCGCAGGCCTAGCGCGCGTGAGTGAGAAGTCCTAAGCCGGTCACTGTCGAGTCAACTTCCTCATAAATGCTGAGTCTGTGAAAGGACGGGCGCACGTTAGCATGGTGACGTGGCCGAATAGGGGACGCGCGTGCGCAGTCTTTGTGCGCGCATGTCAGCGAAGAGAGGCTGACGGCTGTCGCATCACCTTCCTCATTAAATGGTGAGCAGACATTCGCAAGGTGCGCTGTCATTAATCGCAGTTTGCATTAAATGACAATGGGACATGCACAGGGGTAAAAAGGTAATTACCTAAGAAAATTCAAAAAATAAAGGCGCGGGAAAATTTAAATTACACAAGTACCCTTGTGACTAAGCGTTGACTTTTCAGTCAAGGACCTATGTGTAAAATCTAATGAATAGAACACTTACATGCGCTCCACTTAGAAGTGCGCATGTCATTTTGCGCAGAGCGAATATTTTGCAGAGATTCTTCAAATCTCAGCTTAATTTTTCATGCGCATTAACTTACTGCGCAGTGGCTGCGCAGATGCATGAAATCTTATCCTTTAAGAACATATCAAGCAAACACAAAAACATTAGTATTGACAAATTATATGGACAAGTTAGCTGAGTTCAAGCATACCCATTTCTTCTCTCAAGAAGACAAATCTTTTTGCATCAAGAGCCTTTGTGAGGATATCAGCAATTTGATTATCTGTGCCCACGTGCTCTGAGTGTATATTTCCTTTTTCCACGTGGTCCTTGAGAAAATGATATTTGATGTCGATGTGCTTTGTCTTTGAATGCATGACAGGATTGTTGGAGACTGCTATGGTGGACATATTATCGCAGAAAATTGGGCAATTTCCTTCATTAATTCTATAATCCACTAGTTGTTGCTTTATCCATAGGATTTGGCAGCAGCAGCTTCCAGCAGCAATGTATTCAGCTTCTGTAGTGGAGATGGACACAGCAGCTTGTTTCTTGCTTGCCCACGCAACAAGTCGATTTCCAAGGAAATGACAAGTTCCACTTGTGCTCTTCCTGTCAATTGTGCATGCTGCGTAATCTGCATCTGAATAACCTAGCAAATCGAAATTCGAATCTTTGGTGTACCAAAGTCCAAGGTTAATAGTTCCAGAAAGATAACAAATAATGCGTTTAACAGCAGTTAAGTGCGCGTTTTCTAGGGTCCGCTTGATAGCGCGCACAGACACAAACACTAAACATAATATCTGGCCTACTTGCAGTAAGGTAGAGTAGAGAGCCAATCATACCTCGATATAAAGTTTGATCAACTTTCTTACCTTTCAAGTCTTTATCAAGCTTATTGCCCGTAGCCATTGGAGTGTCGTATGCTTTAGCATTCTCAAGTCCAAATTTCTTGATTAAGTCCCTTGTGTACTTGGCTTGATTTATGAAGATGACATCATTCAATTGCTTGATTTGAAGTCCGAGGAAGAATGTGAGTTCTCCCATCATGCTCATTTCAAACTTTCTTTTCATGAGCTTCTCGAAACGCTTACAAAGTAACTCATTAGTAGAACCAAATATAATATCATCGACATAAATTTGAACAAGTAAATAATGATCATTATACTTAGCAATAAAAAGAGTTGTGTCGATTTTACCGCGCTTGAAGCCTTTCTCTAGCAGGAATTTTGATAGAGTATCGTACCATGCTCTTGATGCTTGCTTAAGTCCATACAAAGCTTTCTGAAGCTTGAAGACGTGATTTGGAAATCTGCTATCTTCAAATTCAGGAGGTTGAGCTACGTAGACCGTCTCTTGGAGTTCTCCGTTGAGAAATGCGCTCTTCACATCCATTTGATAAAGCTTGAATTTCTTGTGAGAGGCATAAGCTAAGAAAATTCTGATAGCTTCTAGTCTTGCTACAGGCGCAAAAGTTTCATCATAATCGATTCCTTCCTCTTGCCTATAGCCTTGTGCAACCAACCTTGCTTTGTTTCTGGTGATGCTTCCATTCTCATCCATCTTGTTTCTGAATGCCCATTTTGTACCAATAACTCCTTGGTCATGAGGTCTGGGTACTAAGGTCCAAACTTTGCAGCGCTCAAATTGATTAAGCTCTTCTTGCATAGCAGTAACACAACTTGAATCTTGGAGCGCTTCATCAATCTTCTTTGGTTCGATTTGAGAGATAAAGGATTGATATTCATCATCGAAGTTTGATGCTCTCCTAGTATGAACCCCTACATTGAGATCACCAATGATGTTTGAAGTTGGATGATCTCTAACTTCACGAACCTCAGGAGGTAAGTTGGGTTGAGTAGTAGGAATACGAAGATCTTCAATAGGTACTTCATTAGCTTCAGCATCAAGGTCATCAAAGGTGATTTGCTGAAGCGGAGAAACATCATGCGCGGGAGGGGGTGTCTGCACATCAGGAGTTGTAACTTCTGGCGCAGCATCTGTCGTTGGCGCATGAGATGGACTAGCTTGATTCTGACTTTGATTATCTTGGTTATCATTCTGCGCATGTGCATTTTGTGACTGCGTACCTGTCTCAACATTCTCAGCAGAATCATCAGAATCATTTGGAGCCAAATATGGCTCAAGGAGAGAATGCTCATCAACAGTAACATGTACCGATTCTACAATTACTAGAGTAGTTCTATTAAAAACACGAAAAGCTTTAGAATGTTTGGCATACCCAACAAAAATACCTTCATCTGCTTTGGCATCGAATTTACCTCTATGATCTTTGCCGTTGTAAAGGATATAGCATTTGCAGCCAAAAATCTTGAAGAAAGCAATGTTGGGCGCTCTTCCTCTCCATAGCTCATATGGAGTTTTGTTGTAGGCTTTGTTGATGAGGGATCTATTTTGAGTAAAGCAAGCAGTGTTGACAGCTTCTCCCCAGAAATACTTTGGCAGCTTTGCTTCTGCTATCATGGTTTTTCCAGCCTCAATCAACGTGCGATTCTTTCTTTCCACAACGCCATTTTGTTGAGGAACTCCAGCAGCAGAGAAATTGTGATCAATTCCATGGTCATCGCAGTATTGAGCAACACCGTTATTCTTGAATTCAGTTCCATTGTCTGATCTAACGCTCACAATGTCGTCTTCCTTTTGAGTTTGGAGTCTTCGAAAGAGAGCAGTCAAGATATCATAGCAGTCATCTTTGGATATCATCATTTCGACCCATGTATATCTTGAGTAGTCATCCACCACAACTAAAGTATACTTGTTTCTTCCAATGCTCGCGGTGGTGACCGGTCCAAACAAGTCCATGTGAATCAGTTGTAAACATTTGGAAGTTGAGGAGGCAATCTTGCTGGAGAAAGACTGCTTAGGTTGTTTACCGAGCTGGCATGCTGCGCATTTTCTGTCATGATGGTCAGCTACTTTGGGAAGTCCTTTGACAAGATTTTCCCTTCCTAGCTTAGCCAAATACTTAAAGTTCAAATGACTTAAGCGCTTATGCCATAGCCAGCTGCTTTCACTTACATTATTTGCTACAAAATAGAGATTAGTGATAGAATCTATAGCAGTAAGATCAATAATGTAAACATTAGTCTTACGAGTCCCTGTGAGAAAAGTCAGTCCGGATATGCCATCTTTGATGTAGCAATGTGTTGCAGTGAAGTGGCATTCCAAACCTTTATCACAGAATTGTGATATGGAGAGTAGGTTGTGCTTGAGTCCTTCTACGAGCGCAAATTTCTTAATGCACACTTTATCTTTTCTGATTCTTCCATATCCAACTATGTGCCCTTTGTTGTTATCTCCAAAAGTTACAGAGGGACCTCTTCCTTAATGCACATCTTCAAGAGCGGTGACATCTCCAGTCATGTGTCTAGAACATCCACTGTCGAGGTACCATACATGAGCTTTAGCTTGTGAGGAGTGCGCAGTGAAGCAGGAGACCTGAAAAATAGACATTAAAAACGCAGGTTCCCTTTATTCTTGGGTCCTATTTGACAACCCACTCCTGTCTGACCTTAGGATTTTTACGTCCCTTGGCATTAGGAGCAAATCGCAAAAGGCATTCTACAGCCTTGTGACCTAAACCATCACACACAACACAATGATGAAAGCCACTTATAGATTGGGTTTTTACAAACTCTTTACTTTTCTTTGGCGCAACATTCTTTACTGGAGCAGATGAACTTGCTTTGAAAAATATCATTTTCTGAGGTTTGGGTGCGCTTTTCTTAAGAATGCGCATCTGGCGTTGGGGCGCATGGCTTTCATGCGCATGACCCTTTTGCGCAGATTTGACATTTGAAGTTGAAGCGCAACCATAGTCAGAATATGAGTTGTCATGCGCAGGTTCAACTTTAGCCTTACCCTTGGCTTTCCCAGTTTGCATTTTTGGGTAGACATAATGGAAATTTTGTCTCTGGACTTTCTCCTGTCCTTTACCCATTGAAGCAGAGTGCTTTGCTTTAGAAGTTTCAATGGTTTGTTGTGGTGTAAAATCCTTTTCTCTTTCAGAGCAAACGGCGCATTTAAAGTTGTCACTAGTTGAGAACCCCAAGCCTTCTTTATCTCCACTGGCTTTTTTGGGATTCTAGAATTTGATCCATAGTGACACGAGATTTGGTCCACTCATCAGTGATCTTTGTGAGATCAGCTACTTGAGCAGCCAACTCTTCGTTTCTTACTTTAAATAACGCATTTTGATTTGTCAAGAAACGGTTCTTTTCAGTAAGAGGAGTCATGCTCTTAATCTGCTCCTTAAGGAGGGCGTTTTCAGATTTTAAAAGAGTTTTCTCCGTCTTAAGGTGTGAAATTTCTCCAATTGATAAGTCCACTGCTTCTTTCATAGAATTAAATTTCTTGATTACCTTTTCAGCTTGCTGAAAAATAGACTCGCGCTCAGCAGCAGAGTCATTCTTTTCTATTACAATTTTAGCAGGAATTTCAAGAGATTCTTTGCGCGGAGGCGCAGCTACAAATTTCTTTGATAGGTCTGCTCTGGCAAATAAGTACTTGCCATTCTGTCTGCTTGGAGTCAGATGTCCCATTTCCACCAGTTCTGTGATGGTGGGACCTTTCTTCTGAATTGAACTTGGCGCAGCCTTTGTGTCCATATCAGGATCATTGTCTGAATCGCTATCAGCATCAGCATTGGCCATCAAGCAGAGCAGTCCATCCTCAGAGTCATCATCACTGTCTTTAGTGTCAGTCTCTATCCAAGTCTTCAGTTCTTTTTCTGCGCAGTCTTCTTCAGCAATCATTCTGCGCTGCTTTGATGATCTCTGCGCAGTATTTCTCTTCATGTACTCAAATTTTGGAGTAGGGCATTTTGAAGCAAAATGACCGGGTTTTCTGCAGTTGTAGCAGACCAACTCTTCATCTTTCTTTGAGTCTCTGCCACGAGATAATTTAGCTGGAGATTTACTTGAGGATCCTGGCTTAGAGAATTTCCTGAATTTTTGGAATCGCTTAACGAACATAGCGAAATCATCATCATCCATTTCAAGTAAAGAGGAAGTAGAGACTTTGTCTGAGGTTTGAGCAGGTGCAGGTTCCTTTTGCGCAGTGTAGGAAATAAGTTTTCCTTTACCTTCAGTTTCATAAATTCGATCAAGCTTTAGCTCATACACCTTTAAGTTAGCGTATAAACTGCGCAGAGGCCAAGTATCTAGAAATCCAGAATCTTCCAGATGACTTGCCTTGTGCACATATCTGGAACCTAGCGCATCTAAGAATTGAGAATTGACTTCTTTATTAGTGAAAGTAGTTCCAAGAGATTTACAAGAGTTAACAACAGCACAGAAGCGATCATAAGTTTGTCTCAAGGTTTCACCATCCTTTCTCATGAAGCAGTTGAATTTTCTTTGCACCACAAATCTTTTGTTTTCCTTGCTTACTTTGTCTCCATTCACATATCCTTCAATAGCATCCCATAGTTCCTTAGCAGTTCCACCGCTCACAATTTGGTTGTGCGTGGAGAGGTCTAGAGTGCTAAGGATAATGTTTCTAGCTCTTCCATCGTAGCCAACCCATTTCTTTTCTTCATTGGTCCATTCCCCTTTGGCCTTCTTGATTGTAGGATTATCCTTGTTGGTAGCAGCATATGGATTGGCCTTCATTGGAATGTAGGGTCCTTCAAGAACGATGTCGTGGAGGATCTCGTCGATAGAAGAAAAATGAGTGAGCATACAGTGCTTCCAGATTTCGAAGTGATCTTCATTCAGCACTGGAACATGTGAATTGTTAGCCATTGCCCAAGATTTTGAAGCCATCTTGAATCGGCACCCAAGCTGTTAAGCTTGAAAAACAAAACAAGTTTTATGAAGGTGTTTGCTCTGATACCACTTGCTGGTCCCAAAAGGGCAACAAGGCTATGAAAAATGCTAGAGGGGGGGGGGTGAATAGCGTTTTAAAATTATTTTCAAACCCTTTTGCAAATCAATGGCTTATGCCCACAGTTCTCAAATAAGCTAAGTATAGCGCGCAGAGAGAGTGTGAAATGCACAGCGGAAGTTTAAGCAGCACCTGCGCAGGAAAAAGCTGCGCAGAGATAAAAACGCACGCGCTAAGTTTTGGCTTAAAGTGTTGGATAAAATATTCAAAGGTAATAAGCAATAACAAGCACAGCAGCAATAGTTGCAATCTGATAAGATCAAACAAAGCAGTTATTCAGAAATGATTAAGCAGGAAATAAAAAGCGAGAATAATGAACAAGCTATTTGGAGAGGTTCGATCAATGAAAAATCTACGTCCTCTACCAAGATGGTTAGTCTTGGATTTTCTAAAGGAGATCTTATTATATGAGAGTTACAAGATACAACAAAGAAAAACAATCTCAAAGATCTATGATCTATGAAGAGCAAATCCTAGACTAAACCGGTGTATCTTAAGAAGTAAGATCTAAATGATCGAAGCTTCAAGAGGTGTGTGTGTGTTCAGAAATTCTGGGCTCTATTAGTCTATGAGATGAAGAGCACAAAGAATTCTGGTGATATAAGGCTTAGGATCTGGGCAGGAGTTTGAAGGTAAGAAGGTAAGAAGGTTTGAAGGTTGATCTTGAATCTAGGAATAGTAAGCAGCAATCTTCAGAACTTCAAGGATATTAGAAAGCACAAACTCTAGCAACTTGGAAATGAAGATGAGCAGGCTATTTATAGCAGAGAGCTTAAAACTAGCCGTTGGTGCTCTGAGCAAGGACGATGAGCTGGCACAATATGATTGGTGCGCAGGTGTCCTTTATAGCCGTTGGGGCTCTGATCAAAGTTGATGACCTGGCATAATATGATTGGTGCGCAGGTGTTTTAGAGCCGTTGGAGACTGAGCATGAAGACCAAATTCAAAAGCTTCTTCTAGAAGGTTGACAGCTGTCTTCATTTGAGATATTTCTCTTGAGCGCGTCTCCACCGTTGGATCTGCTGAGTGTGCTTACTTCGTTGTTACTGTACACCTCAGCACTTTAATAAGCGTATATCTTCAAAGCATTTTCCAAGTTAGGTGATCTGAATGCATCGAAAACTGAGCAAGGTAGGATACTGCGCAGGAGAGACCTGCGCAGTGGTGTCCTGCGCAGAGAAGTCCTGTGCAGTGATCAGTCTTGTTTAGATCATTCATTTTCGCTCCAAGACCTATATTCTAAGCATATACTATAAAATGGACTAAGCTAAAAATTGAACTTATAAAACTTCTTACATAGGGTCCTAAAGTCTATAGAATATACTTAAGTGATGGTATCAATCAATTCTAACAAAATTAGGAGTAAGAGATAAGCATACCCAACATTAGCCTAGGGCCATAAATTTGACAGGACTGGCCTATTGTTACTGGTGATGAGGAAGTTGGAGGATTGTACATTTGTTTTTTTGTGGTGTTGGCGGGTGGTGTTGAGCTTGTTTATAGATTAAAACAAATTCAATGATAAATAAAATATTTAAACTAAGTAGTAAAATAATAGATTTCCTTACAAAAGTACAAATAAATAAATAATAGGCTTTCTTAAGATTAATAAAATATTTTTTAAAAACAAATAAATGATTATATATTAAATAAGTAAGAATTATAAATTTTAAAGAACATACAAATATTTATGGTAAAATTCGTTAACATGTTGATTTTATCTATTTGAGCGAATATGTAATTATTATTTTTTGAAAGCAAACAACACACACTTTCATTAAAGAAAATTAAGGAGACACTCCACAATCATCGGAGGCTCGTCCAAATATGATCCACTGCAGAAACTTCTGTACATGTTACAAGCATGATAAAAAAGGAAGAGTCGGAAGCTAACAATTTGCAGACACTTATAATACTTTCCATTATATCTAGTTCAGTAGAAAATGACACTATAGCCTTATCAACTTCAAACATCACCCTGCCCAAACATTTCCATTTATTCTATTAACTTTTATTACTATCGTCCATCCCTATTAACATACGTCCAAAATTACTCTAGATTGCAACTTTACTACTCCATCCCTTCTATGACAATGGATACTTATTTTCTTTTTTGAGTGTCTCATAACAATGGTTACTAACTCAAAATAGAAATGTGATAGTATTTTTTTTATTTTATTTAATGAGACTCAGGGCATATTTGGTAAAGCTGAAAATTAAGATCTGAAAATGTAGGGCTAAAAATGTAGAGCTAAAATCATTAAGTTACTGAATTTTGTAAGACTTCAATTTGTTTGGTACTCACAAATTGCATATATCTGAATTTAATCAAAATTATAAATAAACACTCAAAAATTAGTCTTATCTCTTTCACTTGATTATTCTTTTTATTTTATCTTCAAACAAAAATAGTCATATTTTTAAAAATAAATTATTATAAATAAAAAATATTATTTGTCAAATTATCTTTTATTTAGACGATAATAATAATATTTGAATAGTTTTTTATTGTTACTTTCATTTGTCCCACATTAATAAAGTTCACCTTCACTATTTTGATCAATTTTACTAAACTTTGATGTTGTGTATACCCACTTATATCTCAGTTTTTAATGTATAGGATTAATTAAATTTCATTGATCCATTGATAAATGACTATTTTATAGTCATTTAAGGTCTAAAAAGATAGTTTATTAGCTTTTATTCCACTTAAATTACCTATTTTCTACTCTTTATTTGATATAATGCACTTGGAGAATGTTTTTATGATACAAGCAGGTTTTCAATACATTCTTGAGGAAAAAGGAAGCTAAGGCATCATCTTTGTGAAGGAGGAACGCTTGGCATAGGAGGAAATAAGCTATTCCATGAAAAGTCAAAGTTCCAGTCAAAGCAGGGTCTGCTCGGCCGAGCAGTACCCTTGACTCGGCCGAGCGAAACTAGTTCAAAAACAGTCTATTCGAAAAAAGGATGGCTCGGCCAAGCACTTTTCCTTGACTCGGCCGAGCACCCCCTGAATCAGCAAACAGGTGCCTTTTCAAATGGAGACTTCTCAAGGCATCCATCCGGGAAAAATTGCATCCTCTCCTCCAAGGCTTATATATAGAAGTAGAAATCAGTATTTTAAATATCTAGAAACATTGTAAACTTACTATAGTGAAATTTGTACTCTCAAACATCAAATAATTCTCAGAATTTGTGAAAGATATTCATCATTTCTTGAACAAACTTTTGAGTTTCTCAAGCAATAATATCAAGAGTTTATTTTCAAGTCTTTGTCTCCATTTCAAGTTCAGAATAAGTATCTCTACTCTTTTATCTCATCTTCATCTTATTCTTCTCTTTTCACAAATGGCTTGTGAGTAATCCCCCTATTTCTTGGGGTTGGAAACTCAAACAAACACTTGTATTTACTAATATTCATGCTCTAAATTTACTTTCTTCATCTTAAACAATTCTACTATATCAAACTTTAACGCCTACGACCATGATGACGTCCATGGCTTGTATGAATCTTAGTTAATCAAGGGAAGTACTGATCGGAGAACCTTGATTAACGGATCCATATAGTCAGAACTAAGTTCATTACTCACGAGAGTAGTGTAATGGCTTAGGGATGCTCCTTGAGTGGAAAGTATGCTGATTTTCATAAAGAAAACTTAATGGATTCTTACTAATTATGGGTCATCGAGAGATAGGGCATAATTAGTATGAGAATACAAACGCTACTTGCTTGATCGTGAGAAGTAGTATAGGCCTAGCATACCATCCTTGTTTTAAAAATGAAACTCTAAATCTAAAAAGAGCATGATTAATTGATGAATACGATGTTGTTTGTGTCCCAATCCCGATGATTCCTTAACAATAAGAGTTTTCAATCTAAGCTTTAGTTTTTATTATTATTTTCTAGTCATGACAAACAATTTTGTACCCCCCAATCATTCTCTTTTCTTTATTCTTTTACACAAAGCAAAAATACTTTT
This sequence comes from Campanula takesimana, assembly GCA_026119855.1. Lineage (NCBI taxonomy): Eukaryota > Viridiplantae > Streptophyta > Magnoliopsida > Asterales > Campanulaceae > Campanula > Campanula takesimana. The sequence continues at coordinate 1,064,122 of JAOWBW010000072.1, forward strand.
CTAAGTAAAGTTTTCCTCGTGGGAACGACTCGCTCTTGCACTATCTATACTACAAAAACCCGTGCACTTGCGGAATAAACGTAACAAGTTTTTGGCGCCGTTGCCGGGGACAACGTTTTACCTTCTGAATTTTTTACTTTATGTTTTTTTTTTAAGTCTTTAGTTTTAGTTTCGTTTATTTTTATTATTTAACATCCCTTCGAAGAATTTGTGTCTTTGAAATTTTTTTTCTTTAGGTACTCTCGGAGTATATGAAAAGAGCCCGAATCATACTTGAAGAGTTTGATCCGGAACCTGAAAGAATCTTTCACGAAAGGTTAAGAAGACTTAGAGAAGTGCTAGAAGAAAACATGGCACGAAACGGTGCAAATAATGAGGGTAATGAAGGAGAACCCGCTACACCCTTACCTAGGACCCTTCGGGACTTCGTTAATCCAAGTACCCCGGGAACTAGGACACCCATCGTTATCCCAAATGCCGACGCAGCCCATTTCGAGATAAAGCCACAACTTCTCCACATGGTTATAAACAATCAATTTAGTGGCTCGGCATTTGAAGATCCCCACCTTCACATCCAATCCTTCTGGGAGTATTGTGACACCACCCGAATTCTCGGTATCACACCCGAAGCGATACGGATGCGCCTTTTTCCATTCTCTATGAAGGACAAGGCGAAACAATGGTTAAACTCGGTCCCCCATAATTCTTTAACAACATGGGACCAAGTTCAGGAAGCCTTCCTTGGACGTTTCTTCCCTCCATCCAAGACCGCTCAGATACGGACTAAGATCACCAACTTTGGTCAAAAAGGAGACGAGTCGCTCTATGATGCTTGGGAGCGATACAAGGAGCTTTTGAGGATGTGCCCACACCACGGGCTTGAAAAGTGGTTGATCGTGCACACATTCTACAACGGTCTCATGTTCAAGACAAGGGAGACCATAGATGCCGCAGCAGGAGGGGCATTAATGAATAAAACGGTGGACGAAGCCTATGACTTGATCGAGAATATAGCTTTGAACCATTATCAATGGTCCAATAAGAGGGAGCAAACGCAAGGGACCCCAGGTAAGTACAATGTAGATGCTGTTTCTCTCCTCTCATCTAAAGTCGATATGCTTCTTAAGAAATTTGAAAATCTTAATGTGAATCCCGTGGCCAATGTAAACGTTTATTGTGAACTATGTGGGTCTAACTCACATAGTACCCAAGGTTGTGAATTGCTTGACACTACCCCTAGTGATCAAGCAAATTTTGTAAACTCTTATGAGAAAAATGGGGGTATGTATTCAAATACATATAATCCCGAATGGAAAAATCACCCCAATTTTTCCTATAAGAGCAATAATGTTTTGAACCCTCAACCTTCTAATCAACCACCGGGATTCACATCAAATTTCAACAATAATTCTTTCCCTCCCCTAAATCAAAGTTAGATCTTATAATAGACTTCATGGTCGAAAATAAAATACACAAGATAAGATCAACAATGAAGTTATGGAAAGTTTAAAGGCATTAAATAGCAGGTTCGATAATCTAGTCGCGCATAGTAAAATGCTAGAGAACCAAATTTCTCAACAAGCCAATGCTTCGTCTAGACCACAAGGGAGCCTTCCCGCTCAAACGCAAAGGCGAGATGAGCACGCTAATGTAATAACTAGCGGGAGTGGAAAAGAAGAAAACCTTAGCAAGAATAACCATAGTCAAACTCCTCAAATTTTTAAAACTAATAAGGAAGTTGAAAAGGGGACGGACTCCCCAATACCTTCTAGAAATTTTGATCCGCCAATACCTTATCCTCAAAAATTGGCGAGGGCAAATCTTGATAAACAATTTTCAAAATTTTTAGAAGTTTTAAAATCAATTTACATCAATGTTCCTTTTATTGATGTTTTAAAACAAATGCCCTCGTACACAAAATTTTTAAAAGAAATTCTTTCAAATAAGAGGAGACTTGAAGAGTTTGAGTCTGTTGCACTAACGGAAAAGGTAAGTGCCGTTTTACAAAGTAAGTACCTCCAAAATTAAAAGATCCCGGCACCTTCTCTATCCCTTGCAACATAGGTAATTTCAATGTTGAGAACGCATTACTCGATCTTGGGGCAAGTGTTATCCTCATTCCGCTATCGGTTAGTAAGAAAATAGGTGTGGGGGGAATCAAACCCACCACAATAACTTTACAATTAGCGGACCGTTCCATTAAGACTCCGGTGGGTATTGGAAGGACATTCCTTGTCGAGTCGGGAAATTAACATCCCGGTCGACTTTTAGTTCTTGAGATGGAAGAAGACAATAACATTCCCGTTATCTTAGGTAGACCATTTCTTGCCACCGCAGGGGCAATCATTGATGTTAAAAATGGTAAACTTTCTTTAAACGTAGGGAATGAGAAAGTAGGATTTAAATTAAAAAAATTCAAATCTTAAGAACCCTTGCTCCGGTGTTAACATGTTAGAATCTATGAGCAAGGAATGTGAAATTAAAAATAAGTGCCCTACTAGAGATAAAATTGAAAAACCCATACCGAAGGGTAAGGTACCAAAGAAGGGAAGCAAACCGGGGTGGCGTGCGTGTATCGACCGCAGAAGCTCAATCATTCCAACACCGTGGCCTTTGCACCGGGATGAACTTTCTCATTTGCAGAGTTCATTAAATTCATAAACTTCTTTGCACCAGGATTGGGATCTTCTGTTGGATTAGGGGTCCAATCGAACTCTGGACCGGCTGCATTTCGCACCATATCATCCATACCCACAGAAGGCTCTATTTCATCAACCAACTGTTCGAGTTCCCTCGCTTGATCACGTTCGATAGTGGGACCATTTTGAACAATTGTTTCAACTGGATAGTGCTCACCGTGCGCTACCCATATCTTGTAACCATCAATGAACCCCACATCCATAAGATGTTTCTTCACAAATCCATAAGAATGAAATTTTTTATTCTTACACCTTTTGCAAGGACACCTAATCTTCCCATCTTGTATGTATTGGGATGCGATCTAGCAAACTCCACAAAATGTTCTAAACCTTCTACGAACTCAGTTGTGATACCCCTTCTATTAGGATTCCTACGATTATCCATCCAACTACGATCCCCAGACATATTTATCTTCATAAAAATTAAGAAAAAAAAATTAATCTTCATACAAAAGCTACAATTACAACATATAAAGAAAGAAGTACTTAAATAAATAATTTGATCAAGCGTAAACACAAACATCTAGACTGCTCACCAAAATGTTATTGATAGTATTGTTGATGGTGTATCAATAACAAGATTTAGATTTTCATTATGGAAATTAAATCAATGTAAATTTATTACTAAAATTTCATTTGTAGTAATGACGAAAAAAGTAGGAAGATCAATTTGGGACGGAGGGAGTATTCTCAAGTTACATGAACCAATATATTAAACGGGCCTAGTCAATGTAATCCAAGCATCCATGAATTCCACAACCCCACTCCTTAAACCCCATACACGCCCAAACAACAGGACTAACTCAATCAACAAATCAGGCATATGAAGAGTTATCATCTCTTACAAAATACACATAAAAAATTATAAAACTGAACTCAAAGTACAACATAACTAAATCACTCTACATATAAACATGGCATAAATCAAGCTTCAAGACATCACAAATTAGCAATTCATACATATTACACTCAAAAGTGAAATAAAAAAAAAACATCTTGAACTTCAAAATAATATGAAAGGAAGTAAATTCAACCTAAAGAGTATAGTTTGTGTCTTTGTATGTGCATCAACAAATCTGATTTAGGCTTCAATTGATGTATTTCATACGATAGTATTTCCTTTTAATTATGTACTTGGAACTCTGGACATTTTGGGTGAGACTTGCGCAAAGATAATTGCACATAAGCTTCTTGCTTTCTATAGATGTTTGTGATCAAGGAGGAAGATATGGTTTTGCGTGTTTGAGAAAGCTTTTGATATGAAATTTTGGGTCAGAAAATAGTTGACGGGTTCAGGATTATATATTATTTGGCTTCCAGGGAGTTTCTATGTCATTATGATGCAAGAATTGGAAATAACATCCTTTATCTGTTTCTCAATTCAGAACGGAATCTAATTTCCTCATTCCAAACTAGGTATCTTATTGGTGGCAGTGTGCTGTACTATCCTCAACTTTCATCAATAAGTTCTTATCAACTGTATGTGGAGGTTAGCATATCTGTGAAGTCATATTTTGCTACTCCCTCCGTCTCAAAAAACAAAAATCAAACACCCAGTTCAGATCCACGAGAATTAACATTATAAAGAAAAAGAATACAAAAGAGTACTTGACAAATTAAAAAAAAAATCTAGATAAAATACCAGGCTCACTAGGTACGGAATGAATGAATGCCCAAGTGAAATATGAAATTGAGATCAATGGTTTGTCACATACTCTGCAAACTCTAATCGAGATTCAATTTTTCATTCTCAACAACCAATGAAAATCAAAACAACACATGGAAAACGGAAAAGTAAATTAGGGCACAAGCAAAAAACTGAAAGGGGGAGGGGTCGGCTACCTAGGTCAAACAACGAACCTAGAGAAATAATCACGAAATTGCAAGGATGATGGAGAACGGAGGCCTATAGCGAACGGAGGACGACGACGGCGGCCGGCGTTGGTGAATCGGAGAGAGGCGAAGGGAGAGCTCGCCAAGTCGGCTTGTGTTCTGAATGAATAAAAATTGAGAGACTGAAGAAAAAAAAGGTTCGATCCGTGTATAAATTTCATTTAAATATTACCCACGGAATTTCCGTGGGTAATTCCGACGGAACCATTCCGTAAGTAATTCCGACGCAATTTTCCGTGGATAATTTTGAAATCCGTCGGTAATTGAATTTCCCAACAATTGGAATTCCCTCGCTGACAAAGCCAAAAATTCCGTCAGCAATCCTTTTATTTCCGTCACTAATACCCACGAAAAAATTCCGTGGGTAAATCGCGTCTTTCTAGTAGTGAATGGGCATGGAATGGCGGATTGTCAAGGACAATAGGCCATTACAATACCATTCCTTGCCCATTCCAGTTATAAGAAAAGGGTCGAGCTAATGACCTTAAACAAGCATCATCGGGATGGTAACCGATGGATTTTTTTTTTTATATATTGTTATTTTGTTCTTCTCATTTTCTCCTCCTCAAGGTTTTTCTTTAAAAGTTGTCCTATTTTAAAACATTAGGGACTGTTTCATTTAAGTGTGGGGGGTAGTATCTTCTTTTTTTATTTCTTTTCCTATTTTTCGTTTTAGTATTTTTTGTTTTATATCTTCAAAAAAAAAAAAAAAAAAAAATTTAGCCAATGCTTCCGTTGATGAGAATGTTATCTCTATTATCATTTGTCTAAATAAAATTTTTACCTTTCTAACTTTTACTTCTTGAGAAATTTGATAATAACAACATAGGATTGTATGGATGGTAAATAGAAAATTTTTCAAAATTAATATGAACTTTTTAAATCCTATTGAATAGAAGCATTACATTATTATTGAAATTGTGGGCATTTAAGTTTGGATACAATATTCTTGTGAAACTTTTAAAACATTCTTGTATGTACATATCAAAACTCCCATTTATTTTCTTTTCCAAATATTTACAAAATTGTTATGCTTTTCATGAATCACAAAAACTTTTCCATTTCCACTTTCAAGGCTAAATCAATATAACCTTCTTGTAAATTGTCCACTCAAATATCTAAATGAACTTATCATTATAGAGTGTGACAATTTAAAAACAAGAAACTCAATTGCCACGTTTAATCATAATAATCAATAGCCTTTTTCCACTATCATCCTCCGCTTATTCTTTTTGTGATTCAAAGAGCATAATAAATTTTGGACATATTGATAAGGAATAAAATCTTAGTCTAAGAAATGTACTTCCAAGCATGAAAAAAATTTCTTCACAAATCACTCTAAAAGAGTGACCTTAATTATCAATTCATACTTGTGTCCCACAAGTTCATTTGGTTATCTCAATATGCTCTTATTCAATGGTATTTATTCATGTCATATTAGCATTCAAACTCTTCTATTTGCTTTCCAATATCATCCTACCTTCTTCTTCACAAATTTCTTAAGACGAAAAATTTAGAAGGAAAGAATTTTATAAAGGCAATACTTTATAACAATATTCTGAGGGAACATTGAAGACCTTTCTTGTTTTTTTACTAATGTCATTTTCACTCCTCTCTTTTCAAATATTTAACTTTCTCGAGGACAAGAAAGATTCTAGTGTGGGGGAGTTGATAAATGACTATTTTATAGTCATTTAAGGTCTAAAAAGATAGTTTATTAGCTTTTATTCCACTTAAATTACCTATTTTCTACTATTTATTTGATATAATGCACTTGGAGAATGTTTTATGATACAAGTAGGTTTTTCAATACATTCTTGAGGAAAAAGGAAGCTAAGGCATCATCTTTGTGAAGGAGGAACGCTTGGCAAAGGAGGAAATAAGCTATCCATGAAAAGTCAAAGTTAGTCAAAGCAGGGTCTGCTCGGCCGAGCAGTACCCTTGACTCGCCGAGCGAAAGTAGTCCAGAAACAGTCTATTCGAAAAAAGGATTGCTCGGCCGAGCACTTTTCCTTGACTCGGCCGAGCACCCCTGAATCAGCCAAAAAGGTTGCCTTTTCAAATGGAGACTTCTCAAGGCATCCATCGGGAAAATTGCATCCTCTCCTCCAAGGCTTATATATAGAAGTAGAAATCAGTGTTTTAAATATCTAGAAACATTGTAAACTTACTATAGTGAAATTTGTACTCTCAAACATCAAATAATTCTCAGAATTTGTGAAAGATATTCATCATTTCTTGAACAAACTTTGAGTTTCTCAAGCAATAATATCAAAAGGTTATTTTCAAGTCTTTGTCTCCATTTCAAGCTCAGAATAAGTATCTCTACTCTTTTATCTCATCTTCATCTTATTCTTCTCTTTTTCACAAATGGCTTGTGAGTAATCCCCCTATTTCTTGGGGTTGGAAACTCAAACAAACACTTGTATTTACTAATATTCATGCTCTAAATTTACTTTCTTCATCTTAACAAATTCTACTATATCAAACTTTAACGCCTACGACCATGATGACGTCCATGGCTTGTATGAATCTTAGTTAATCAAGGGAAGTACTGATCGGAGAACCTTGATTAACGGATCCATATAGTCAGAACTAAGTTCATTACTCACGAGAGTAGTGTAATGGCTTAGGGATGCTCCTTAAGTGGAAAGTATGCTGATTTTCATAAAGAAAACTTAATGGATTCTTACTAATTATGGGTCATCGAGAGATAGGGCATAATTAGTATGAGAATACAAAACGCTACTTGCTTGATCGTGAGAAGTAGTGTAGGCCTAGCATACCATCCTTGTTTTAAAAATGAAACTCTAAATCTAAAAAGAGCATGATTAATTGATGAATACGATGTTGTTTGTGTCCCAATCCCGAGGATTCCTTAACAATAAGAGTTTTCAATCTAAGCTTTAGTTTTTATTATTATTTTCTAGTCGTGACAAACAATTTTGTACCCCCCAATCATTCTCTTTTTTTTATTCTTTTATACAAAGCAAAAATACTTTTCTAAGTAAAGTTGTCCTCGTGGGAACGACTCGCTCTTGCACTATCTATACTACAAAAACCGGTGCACTTGCGGAATAAACGTAACATCCATCACCTAAGTTTTATTTCATGGACTTTAGACCCATATGTAAGAAGTATTTATACTTCATTTTTAGGTAGTCCATTTGAATAGAATAGGCTTAGGAATAGGGCAAAGATACCAAGATTCAAGAAAAATCTCAAGTGAGCATACGCGCCTATGCGCCTACTGGCTATTACGCATATGCGCCTGCATAGCGTGCCTGGCTATGCGTCTGGTAAAAGCTCTATACGCCTCAATGTGATATTACTCAACACTTGATGATTTATTGAATACTTGAATACTTGAAGAAATTCAACATACGCCAAAGATCCAATGGTGGATAAATAACACGTATGCACCTAGATTTGAGGACACCTGTCCACAGCGGTCATATTTATGTTATGTGTCTAACGGCTATAAAAGGACACGTGTTCCACTCAATGAGCTCCAACACATCTTTCCTTGATCTTATCCACAAGGGATTTCCAACGGCTAGTTTTTGGGTTCACCTATAAATACCCCATAACTTCAAACGTTTGAAGTTGCTAAGCTATTCTGAATTTCTCTCTCAAGCATTTGTTGAAGATTTGAAGATTGCTCATTGAATTCCCAGATTTCTCAAGAACACCTTCATACCTTCATACTTAGCCCAGATCCTCAAGCAAAAACACTTTAGTTTTCTTGTGCTCTCAATCTCATAGATCTAAAGAGCCTTGATACTAAGAACACATACGCACCTCTTTAAGTTTGATCATTTAGATCTTTCTTTAAGAGATACACCAGTTTTGTCTAGGATTTGTTCTTTCATAGATAATAGATCTTGAGTTAGTATTGAGCTCAAAAGTTGTAATTTGTAATACTTACTCATATTATAAGATCTCCATTAGAAATCCAAGACTAACCATCTTGGTAGAGGACGTAGATCATTTCCCGATCGAACCTCTCCAAGTAGTTTGTATTTATTTCTTGTCATTTACTTTCAAGTTTATATCTTATCTCACTATTTGCTTGTTTAATCATTGTAGATTGATTGGATTGAATTGTGTTGTGTTTGTTTCACATTTGCCTTAGTTCATCTTTCACTCACTTTGAGTCAAAATACTTAGTGTGTGTGCGCCCCCTTTATCATTTGCGCCTCTTTACTTACCAAATTCCGCTGTGCATTTCACTCACTCACTTAGGCGCATTTCATAACTCTTATTTGATAAAGTGCGCATTTGCAATTAAGTTTTTCAAGGGTACGAAAAGAATTCCAAAACAGCTATTCACCCCCCCCCCTCTAGCTATTTTTATACCCTTGTTGCCCCTTTGGGACCAACAAGTGGTATCAGAGTAAACACCTTTATAAAACATTTTTGTTTTTCAAGCTTAATAGCTTGGGTGCCGATTCGAAATGGCAAACTCTGTTGGGTATGCCCACTTATATCTCAGTTTCAATGTAATAGGATTGATTAGATTTGATTGATCCATCACCTAAGTTTTATTTCATGGACTTTAGACCCACATGTAAGAAGTATTTATACTTCATTTTTAAGGTTGTCCATTGTAATAAAATAGGCTTGGGAATAGGGCAAGAAGATCAAGATTGAAGAAATCACTCCGTGAGTTGAGCTACGCGCCTACGCGCTCCATTCAACGCGCCATGCGCCCCTTCACCCTTACTCCATGCGCCTATCCAGTGCGGCGCATAAGGTGATGCGCCTAGATATACTACGCGCCCCATTGGCTCATGCGCGCCTCTTAGCTCAACGCGCCTCAAAGAAGTGTTTTTAACACTCAGTGATTTACGAAGATTCAAGACTTGAAGAGATTCAAACTTCGCCAATGATCCAACGGTGAGAAAATGACACGTATGAGCCCGCATCTAAGGACACCTATCCATAACGGTCATATTTGTGTTATGTGTCTAACGGTTATAAAAGGACACGTGCTCCACTCAATGAGCGACAGCACATTCGTCCTTTCTCTGACTCACCAAGGATTTCCAACGGCTAGTTTTTGGGGCTCTACTATAAATACCCCATAACTTCAACCATTTGAAGTTGCTAAGCATTTCAAGAATTTCTCTCTCAATCATTGTTGAAGATTTTAAGACTGCCTTTGATATTTCCAGAATTCTCAAGAACATCTTCATACCTTCATCCTTAGCCCAGATCCTAAAGCAAAAACACTTTAGTTTTCTTGTGCCTCAATCTCAAAGATCTAAAGATCCTTGAATCTAAAATCACACACACACCTCTTTAAGTTTGATCACTTAGATCTTTCTTTAAGAGATACACCGGTTATTGTCTAGGATTTGTTCTTTCATAGATATTAGATCTTGAGTTAGTGTATAAGCTCAAACGATTGTAATTTGTAACACTCTCTCATTATATAAGATCTCCATTAGAAATCCAAGACTAAACTCTTGGTAGAGGACGTAGATCTTTCACGATCGAACCTCTCCAAATAGCGCGTACTTATTTACTGCTATTTCCTTTCAAGTTCATATCTAACTATTTGTTTGTTTATTCATTGTAGATGATTGATTGAACTGTGTTGTGTTTGTTATATCATTTGCCTTAGTTCATATTTCACCCACTTTGAGCCAAAATACTTAGAGTGTGTGTGTGCGCCCCTTTATCATACTTTGCGCCTATTTACATTACTAAATTCCGCTGTGCATTTCACTCACTCACTTAGGCGCATATCATAACGCTTATTGATAAAGTGCGCATTTGTAATTGAGTTTATCAAGGGTATGAAAAGAATTTTAAAACAGCTATTCCCCCCCCCCCTCTAGCTATTTTTCTAACCTTGTGCCCTTTGGGACCAACAAGTGGTATCAGAGCAAACACCTTTATAAAACAGTTTTATTTTTAAAGCAAACATTCCGTTTCTTATAAGCTTAACAGCTTGGGTGCCGATTCTAAATGGCAAACTCAAAACTATGGCAACTGCAAACTACATCGCGTCCGGTCTTTGATGAAGATCATTTTGACGTGTGGAAATTCAGCATATTGACCCATCTCACCAATCGACGAAAGGCTCATGACACCGTAGTTTAGGACCTTACATTCCGGTTAAAGAAAATCCAAATCCATGCACCAACGCTGCTCAACCTACAGTTCTGAAACGAAAGAAGAATGTGTTGGGTTCTGATGCATCATGTGCATCGGAATTAAACATATAAATCAAACACCCAAGAGCCTGGATCCGTGCATGTTGATTAAATTAAATACAAGATGAAAGAAAACATACCCTTGAAGATCGAATCCATGAACACGGACTTTAGGGTGCTAAAGGAAACACCCTCCATCGGTATCCACACGTCGAACGGATATCAAGAACACCTTCTTGATCTGGATTGCAAGACCAAGGCTTGATGAAGAAATGATTTCTTCGTAAGAATTATTTTGCTTCATTGATTATTGAGTTATGATGATTCCAAAATCTCAAGACTAATAATCCCCTCTATATGTGTGTAATTGTTTCTCAAACATGTTATGATTTCTAAAATCAACCATTAGGTTTCTTAAACCCGGCTGCACACATATATAGTAGGGTATTAACCTAATTCCTTTTGGGACTCAGGATTCCTTGCCAAACAAGAAGTCTTGAACAAACTGTTTTCGGCCTGGACAAACCATCCGTACGGATTGGTTGGGTGGCTCCCAAACCATCCGTACGGATCCTTCCAGCAGATCCAGTTTTTCCCATTTTCTGTGCCTTATTCAATCCGTTCTATTGTGTGTGACCCAATAGAATTATACTAAGTTGGCAACGAGTTCGAACGAGGCAGAACCCATAAGTCATAAGCGGACTCTAGCAAGCCATTATGACTACCCAATTAGTATAACTTTGAAAGCCCAAAGTAACCTTATAGAACATATCACAATCCCTTTGTCACACGATATCATAATGGACATAAGTCATGGTCCACGTCAACTTATGTTGTCCAATGCTTTCTAGATCTCGAGTAGATTGATATGAGCAAATAACATTGAACGCTTCAATTCATTGGGTACGGCTGTTACACTATTATCAATCTCACTCATCGAGTGGCCAAGCAGATATCTCTCTTGAGAGAGGGACAAATCCCATCTTGACTTATCATTCTTCCCTACAAGAATCCGATTATGCCAATCGTAGCCTTTATAACCACCCGGTTAGGGGTAGCATTTGAGTACGTCAAACAAATGTTCATCATGTGGAAGACTATGATAATCTTAGGTCTAAGGATAAATGATATAACCATTATGAGATTTAATTATGACATTTGACCATGACATAAATCTCATAACGGGTCTATCCAGTACTTGTTCTCCAACATGTACCCACAAGTTTAATCCGCATCCTATGCGCTATAATCATCATATGATTATCCATTAAACTCATGCTAGCCCTTCATAAGTGCTAGGGACAATGATTATTATAATAAACATGCAATAGATATAATAATCAGGTTTGTTATCTCTATAACAATGAAGCTATGATATAACGCATAGGCTTTTCTCAAGGGCCTAGGGCAATAATATCCAACAATCTCCCACTTGCACTAGGCCAATCAACGCGTATCCAATACCATTGAGCTTAGTTATGATCTCTATCATAATTGCAAGTGAGCTTATGTAGGATGATTATCCTTGTCATTATCATAAGGTATTTTGCATATTTTTGACATCTCTATCTTTGACGATTTCTCGAGTAAGATAGAAATGTCTGAGTATATGTCTAGATAAGATATTAGTCCTTGACTGTGTATGACGATTATTGACACAATGAAGGTACATTTAAATTAGTGACACTAGAAACGATTTCTAGTTTACTAATTTGAATCTTAATCTTAAGATTTTTCTAGTTGCATCTCATGCCACTAGACACTCAACCCTTATGTAGAATAGTAATGGTCCATTTAGAACTCTTCTAACACCATTATTAGACGTAAACATGTATTTATACTGCAATATTTATCTTTGTTGGTTTGTAAGCATCCATCTATGTAACTATTTACAGGATCATCTTATATTCCATCAAAGATCAAGAATGCATCCTTTTGTTCTTCTAAAGTACTTAAGGATGTTTCTTAACTAGTGACTTTCACTAGGATCCGATTGGTATTATCTCATCATACTCTAAGTATATGAGACATCCGGTCTTAGTGCATTTATATGGCTTACATGATGGATCCAATTGCCGAAGCATATGGAAGCCTAATCATGTACTCTTGCTCATTAGTCTTCCAGTAAGACTAAATCTTGCGAAGATTAATGCCATTAGACTTTCGCAAGTAACCTCTCCAAGAGTCTTGCATAGTGAACCTTTCACTATCTTGTCTTTACTAGTACTTTGACTTTAACCAAACAATGTTTTAGATTTATCTCCATAAATCTAAATTCCAATGATATAGGTGGCTTTATCCAAGTCTTTCATTTAGAAACTCTTTCAGAATGAATTATATATCAACCATATATATATTAGACTATGAATAAATTACGCTCCACTAAATTTATTGTAATCACAAGTCTCATCTTTGATGAATTCAAACTCTTGAATACTACATCAAAATGAATTTCACTCCAAGTAGTTTGCTTCAATCCATCTCATGGATTTCTGCAAACTGCATATTTTATTAGAATTTTATGGATCAATCAAACTTTTAGGTGTATCAAACACATCCTAAAGTATGTTCCTGTTAAGAATGCTATTTGATATCATTTGTCATATTTCATATTCAAAATATGAGGTCATGACAATAAGAATTCTAATAATATTAAGCATAATACAGCGGTTTTTTTGAATAAAGTTTCATCATAATCGACATTATGAATTAACTTCTCAATTAGTCTTGCTTAATCAATATACACTTTTAGATTTTATGACTCCAAGTCATTGATCTAAAATCCGGAGCGGACTTTGCATCTTGATAGGTAATAGGTCAATCATTCGCAATGATATTTTCCTAATTACTTTCTATTACGAGAAATCAATATTTCTTGTTATAGATAGTATCCTATCATTTATGCAAATTTTCTTGTGTATACTTGAACGAATTTCACAACTCCTTGTGAATATTTGTCAACTTCCATCTTAGGTTCCATGTCATTTTTGGGTCTCGAACTCTTCGAGATACATTTTACTCCCACTAGTTCTTTAGAGATAAACGATTATCTAGAAAGTGCCATTTAGAGTAACAAACGATTTGTACTCTTTAAAGGGTGTAAATCAATATCATTAAGATATCCCATGAAATTACATTTATAAGATTTTGGTGTGATTTTGTCCCAGACAACACTTTACCTCAAAAGCATCACATCACAAACTTTATGAAAGACAAACCAAATTTCTCTTTCATTCCATATCTCATATGGCATCAGTCGAACCTCCTTAGATGAAACTCAATTTAGTGTAAGCGCAGCTATTTCTAGCCACTAAATCCAGAAGGATAATTAAAGATCAGTTGACTTATCTTTAGGTGAAAACAGCAGTTTGAAGAAATCTGCAGGTTTCTGTAAAAAGGGGCCGTACGGCTCAGTACTAGGCGTGCGCCTAAATTGTAGCCGTACGGTGGTTGTTCCCAGATTCTGTTCTTTTATTATGCAGACTTTCTGCAGAATTCTCATAAAGTCCAAGGCTCAAATATTTATCACTTTGATCAGATCAGAGTACAATAATACTTTTGCCATGAGATTTTGAAATCCTTTTCCAAGCATTGTTACTTTAATGAACTACATACATCAACATGTATTAGTCCAAAAGAGTACTTCCTTTTGCTACTATTAGTAAGAGGTGTCTTGATTAATTTACAAGATTCACATAAATCTCATGATTCGAAATCATGCGAATTTAAAACTCTGTCCCATGGAATTTTAGATATGTGTTTCTTATCATTTGATATAGACATTAATACTTTTTAAGAATGTAACGATTACATCCTTATATTCAGATTTCCATTATTTACGTTATGCTCATTATTTTGTTCTTCCAAGATAAGGATATTAAGTCCAATTTACATGATTAGTAATACAATAAAGCAAATCATATTTAATGGAACACTTTCTTATTCAAAATAAGAGATATCCATAATGTTCTAATGAAGAAACCAAAATAATATTTCTACTAAAAATAAGAACATAACACCATTTGTTCAAAACAAATATGAACTTATTAGGTAAAGACACTTCGCAAGTTCCTATGAATAATGTTGCAACCATTGCATCATTATTGCCACATAGGTTAATCTTTACCTCTACAAGTAGAAATTTTAACATAAATATTTGAAGTGGTAATCCAACTACCCTTCCTTTTGATCTTTTAATTCAAATTGTAATTTCACCAACGGTCAATCCTATTGCCAAGTTACAAATTACATTATTTGGATTTTAGGTTTTAGCCACAAATGTTTCCTTTAGGCTTGACAACTCTTGTCTTGCTTTTATCTTAAATCCTTGCCCTTATTAACCTTTAGAGTTTGAGAATGTTTCTATTTGATATTAAGACTTAGCATTTTAAACATCGAATGTCGCTTATGAATTAATACCAAATCCGTTGTTAGTTCCAAACTAACTTGATTATCAAGCCAACTAAGTTAATTAATATGTCTCTCTATGTTCAAAACATGAGAACTTATTAACTACCTTTCATTCATCACATGAATGTTAGGCTCTAATCAATCTCAAACTTTATTTGCCTCTCTTGCTTGTAGGAACGTTCTCCTACGTGATTGCTTATCAAATAAGCATCCATGTGTTTCAGTACTTCTAAAGTTCTAAAATATGGTAGCAAGTCATAAGACAATTGAATCATAGAATCATCCACATGTTCTAATAATTGTCTTGTCCATCCTTAAGCATTAGGTTTCTTAGAAATAGGATTTATTAAGAATTCATAACTTCCGATCTTGCTTTAGAACAATTCTTAAGCTCATGACTAGGTCATGGAAGTTAATTCTTATTTCTTAAAGTGGGGTCTATTGCAGTGATTATACATGATTATCGTTTAAGGACATTCTACAAATATGCAAATAAATATACACATATATTTTATACCATTATCATTTAGAGACATATAATGTATTTCATAAATACTCCCACTAAATTATACACCTTCAAATACAACAATTGTATAATATAATTTAAGTAGGCTAAGATCCAACTTTAATTTAATTTCAAGTCCGCTTTGACGATACTTCTCAATATTAAATTAATTAGGTAGATAACTCTTTGTCAATCATATCATAATATGATTCTTAGATCCTTTATGAGATTGTTAGACACTTATGTCAAACATGTTTTAATCTCATCTGTGCCTTAGGCCCAAAACTTTGTCTTTGATAGCCTAATTAAGTCAAACCAC